>JAAIXJ010001806.1:379772-405939 GCA_013403705.1 Heliconius hermathena | reverse complement strand
TTAAAGCGTGTGCACTTTTTCACACCTACCGCCAAAAAAAACAAAAAAAAGAAATAAATTTTAAAACAGAAAAATATTTATAAAAACAAAAACCCCAACTGCATACAACTAAAAAGAAAATAAACAAGCCCAATAGTTTATTAGGATTAACAGTCGGGNAAATAAACAAGCCCAATAGTTTATTAGGATTAACAGTCGGGACCTCTTTAAATTATGCGGGGTTCCTGGTAAAGATTTTATTGATTGAAGAATTACTTATAGGTTCCGACTGTCAATCTTAATAAACTATTGGGCTTGTTTATTATCTTTTTAGTTTTATGCAGTCGGGGGTTTTGTTTTTACAAATATTTTTTTATTTTTCACTTTTTTGCTTGTCACCTATCTAAGAACACTCGGACTGCTAATAGAAATCTAACGAACTAATATGTAAATCCGTTCAGCGGTTTTGGAGATATGAGGTAATAAGAATATTACATACATACATACAAGATACGCGCGAAAAACATAACCCTTCCTTAGCAGTCGGGAAAAATCAAACAATTTAAATCAGCTTCACGCTGTATCCCGCACAAGACAGGGAAGGCAGAGGGAACCTAGTGTTAAGACACTCCGTTCCCCACTTTGCGCCGAGTTCTGGAGGCATTGCGTGTTGAGTGGCGGAAATCAACGCTGAGCTTTGTCTCGACACCACAGCGTAGAAATGAAAATATAAATAAAAAATAAATAAATCAGCTTCATGCTGTATCCCGCACACAGCAGGGTAGGCAAGGGAACCTAGTGTTAAGACACTCCGTTCCCCGCTTTCTGCCGAATTCTGGAGGCACTGCGTGTTGAGTGGCAGAACTCAACGCCGCGCTTTGCCTCGACACCAGAGCGAAGAAATGGAAATATAAATTTAAGTAAATATTTCATTTCCTCAAGTGGGAATCGAACCCACAACCAGTCGATTTTACTGTCACACTTTGTACCCCTGCGCCACGACTGGCCTCAAAAAAAAAAAATAAAATAAAATAAAGTCAGGTCAAATTCTACCTGAAAATTGGTAAAAATGTTTAAAAAAATACTAAAATAATATTCCAAAAACTACGTAAGCTATATTATTAGGACTTGTAAAAATACTTCTTATAAAAATTCTAGACAATATGATTATTTACAAAAAGTCTTAGTTTCTTTTCATTGGCTCTAATAAGCCGCTTACGAATTATGACGATTCAAAAAGTTATAATCATCATTATACGCATAAGTAAAACATGCTACATTTTAAGACAATCGCGGCGCAGGGCCACAAGCGTATGCACACGACAGGCTATAGGTTCGATTCCCACTCGAATAAAACGAAATGTTTAATATTTTCATTCCATCGGTCTAGTGTCGAGGCAAAGCTTGGAGCTGAGTTAAGTCAAACCAAAAAGGAGTCAATTATTTAGAGCCTCACGTAGCACGCATAATAGGCAGGTGGAGCCTAGTGTACAGGGAAACGGATTGTCTTACACTCCGTTCACCATTTTCCGTCGAATTCTGGATTTTTTTCACATTTTGCCTCGAAGATTGCCTTTGTTTTAGAAGTTAATCAATGAATACTTACCTCAATAATCTAACAAAAATGATTTAAACACATGAGATTTGAAGTTTAAATATAACGCCTTCCAGTATTTAATTAACAAATAAGAGTGTACCAAAATTTCTGTTCACACAACAATGTAATCGAGGGCAGTCGTGGCGCAGCGGCACGAAGTGTGACTGTAAAACTGACTGGTTGTGGGTTCGAGTCCCACTCGAGGAGATGAAATATTTACTTAAATTTATATTTCCATTTCTTCGCTCTGTTGTCGAGGTTAAGCGCGGCGTTGAGTTCTGCCACTCAACACGCAATGCCTCCAGAATTCGGCAGAAAGTGGAGAACGGAGTGTCTTAACCCCTAACACCAGGTTCCCTCTGCCTACCCTGCTGTGTGCGGGATACAGCGTGAAGCTGATTTATTTATTTTTTACAACAATGTAATATGTTATTCTAATAAATACGTAACAAAATCCAAGAAGAAATTGGTTACAGAATGGAATTTAATTTCCGGTTTTTATGAAAACAATTATACAACAACATCTGTTTCGGTCTGGAATAAGTAAATGTTGACTGCAAATTGTAATTACAAATTTGAAATTCTAATTTAGGCCTAATAATTAATTAAAATTATAGGTACCTTTGTTTCGTTAAATATTCCATTGGTTTATAGTAAATATGTAATTTTATATAATAATTGAGGCCACTCGTGGCGCAGGGGCACAAGTGTGTGACTGTAAACGTGGCTGGTGGTTCGATTCTTAATAGAGAATAATAAATCTTTAATATTTTCATTTAAGCGCTCTGATAACGAGGCAAAGTGCGTTGAGTTCCGCCACTCAGCACGCAGAACACGCCTCCAGAATTCGAACGAACGTGGGGAACGGAAGTGTCCTTAAGAACGAAGTGTCTTTACACTAGTTTCCCAGATTCCTTCTGCCTACCCTGCTATGAGCGGAATACCGCGTGAATCTAAAAAACAAAAAAAATAATATTAAAATCCTGTAAAATTTTTTTTTTGCAACTATAATTGTTTTTTTGCAACTGGCGTGGTAAGCAGAGGGAACGAGATACTATAATATTTTTAAAGTGCTACATCCACACTTAGAAAAGAAATACTTAAATAAGTTGTAACAAGCATATAAGAATTTCGATGGAGCTTGAGCCCACGTATGGCTTGCAGGTCAAAGCGCTTGGTCGGTTTTCAACAGGCACTTGTTGAAATTCCGTTGCTTTCAAATTTGTATACATTTTCAAAAAACAATAATAAATAAATCATCTCCACGCTGTATACCGCACACTGCAGGGTAGGCACAGGGAACCTGGTGTTAAGACACTCCCCACTTTCTCCCGAATTCTGAAGGCATTGCGTGTTAAGTAGCAGAACTCAACGCAGCGCTTGTCGACACCAGGGCGAAAAAATGGAAATATAAATTTAAGTAAATATTTCATCTCTTTGAGTGGGGATCGAACCCACAACTAGAGTCGGTTTCATAGTCACACTTTGTACCACTGCGCCACGACTAGCCTCTGATTGATTGATTTTCCAAAAAAAATATAAATACTATCATTCCCCGGAAGTAGGTATCGAACCCACAACTATTCAGTTTTCCAACAAATACTTTTACAATAGCGTTAAAAAATATTCTACAATTATACAGTACATTTGTTTTCTGAAATTGATATAAATTTTTCATTTAATTTCATGCTCAATTTAACGCCAAGTTGGCAACTTCTTACATTTTTGACGCTTGGACGCTGGCAGCAACTTGCTGATAAAGTATTTATTATGTTTTTATTGTATCTAGATAAAAAGTATGGCAAGTTCACCAGAAAAGCAATATGAGAATAAAATAATATATGAGAATAAAAAAAAATGTATATACCTCTATAATATACATGTATTCGTCGAGAAAACTATTTAAATAGTATTTACACCTAGACCTTTGAGGCCAGTCGCGGCGCAGCGGCACAAAGTGTGACTGTAAAACCGACTGATTGTGGATTCGATCCCCACTCGAGGAGATGAAATATTTACTTAAATTTATATTTCCATTTCTTCGCTGGTGTGGAGACAAGCGCGGCGCAACAAGCAATGCCTTCAGAATTCGGCAGAAAGCGGGGAACGGAGTGTCTTAACATTAGGTTCCCTCTGGCTATCATGCTTAACATTAGGTCCCCTCTGCCTATCCTGCTGTACGCGGGATACAGCGTGAAGCTAATTACACCTAGATGATAATATTTTGTTGCGTTTTAAATCCCCACTCAAGGAATCATTTTTATTTTCTTGCTATGACACGACAAAGCGCAGCCTTGCATACCACTCAACACGCGTCGCCCCGTATTCGGGCAAGTAGCGGAGAATGGAGAATCTACACACTAAATTCTCTCCCCTGATTTGTGGGTTCGAAGGTATAGGAGCTGAAAAGAAAGAATAAGAAAAAAATAATATAAAAGCAGAAAAAAAATCTTGTTTCATATTGTTTCAAGTAATACATTAATATTTCTTAGAGGTTTCTTCCGTTTGATTTTTCATTTTAAAAACGCCCAATTAACTATGCAATACGTCATACTTCACAATCCATTTTTTTTTCCAGTTTATTCATACTTTTTTCTATTTAAATAACCAAACTTCTTCCATTTTAGGGATTGGACTTGAAGTGGACTTTCGCTTTGAACTGATGTGCTCATTTGCTTATTTTTTTTTTATTTTTTAGGCTTAGTTTGTTATTAGTGGAATTTCTGGGATGGGCACGGACCAGCCCACACCTCCACCTTATCCCTACGCCCATCTCTACTATTAATTTCTCATCACTCAGCCATGCATAAATCATATTGACCTTTGCCAATTATGTTAAAACATCCCCCCAATTTACATTTCAGATATCAAGCGCAATAGACTTGTAAACAAATTTAGCCGGCACCTTCCAAAGTAAACACAAACAAGCCTATTATTGTTATTACAACAGAAAATAACTCTATAGAAAATCAAGATTCATCAAGTTCGTTGTTTTTTGTATGAATCGTTGTTTAATGGTTTATTATTAATTGGTAGCTTCTTATTTAATGAGTGTTTTTAGTGTAAGAAAAGTGGTAGTCATGTTTCACTTTCTTCTTTTTTTGTAGTTTCTTAATTAGATGTAACATTGTAAGTACTATAATAATAATAATTAAAAAAAAAACAGCTTCACGCTGTATTCCGTACACAGAAGGGTAAGCAGAGGGAACCTAGTGTTAAGACACATCGTTCCCCACTTTCCACCGAGTTCAATAATAAATAATGACTTCTAAAATAAATGCAATGTAGGAATTTGGAAGCACACATTTCGATGAACCTTTGTTTAAAACAATTTATTAATAAATTTACTAATATGAAGGTCATTTTTGTTAATACTTGGCGACCACTTAACTATGGTATAAAATACTCTACAAAAAATATACATCTTGTTTCTGATACAATATAAAATAACCTATTCCGACAAATGGCCTATCCAATATAATAATTAAAATAATTCTTCAATTCAAACCAGTAGTTACTGAGATTAGCGCGTTTTACCAAACAAACTTTTCTCTTTCATAATATTAGTAGTTCAAGATTCAGTAAACTGGGCGTTGTTCTGTAACTTATCAATAAGTAATTTATTGGGATATGAAAGAAAAGAATAAAAGAAAAAGTATCAATTTATTCTCACACAGTTCTTACAATATATGAATAAAATATCTAATCTATGATATATTTACATTTTGATCATATATTAGGGTGATATCGCTTAAAATAATTTTTGGTATTTATAAAGAAGCAATTGAAAATATGAAAAAAAAAAACTTAAATTAACTCTTAAAAATAAAATACAGTCTTATTAAACATAATTTTTATTATTATAACAAATAATAATCAAAATTTACTATTTTTTTATGTTTTACCCCATAGGAACGATTCATTCTTCTCTCCATATAGTCTTTATAAAGACCTAATTTTGACTATTTGGTCCAGAATTATGCCTTTATTTTCAATGTAAATAAGTTACTTTTTAGTTTTGAAGTGTTATATCAAGCTAAGGATAGATAAATATATCAGAAAACGAAAAAAAATTGAACGCACTGGTACTCAAATTTTTTATACGTTTTGTTTATATTTATCTCTCTCTCCTTCTCCTCCTCGGCCTCTCTCACTTTTCATATTTTTCAATAATTTTAAATGTATATACCTCTTAGTAATTTCGAAATTAAATATATAACTAAATTCTCTACTACACTAAGTAATACATGTAAATCACATGCTTTTACGTCCACTGAAAAGGTTACTTGAACGTATCTTTGCTAGTAATCTACTAAGTGATAGACATACTAATTGAAGTAGACTGAATCAATAAAGAGATTTATTTAAATTTCAACATAATAAAATGTAAAGTGGGGAACGGAGTGTCTTAACACTACGTTCCCTCTACCTACCTTCCTGTGTGCGGAATACAGCGTGAAGGCGATTAAATTTTATTTTAAAATGTAAATGGATGACATCTTTCAAACATATCACAATGAACAAGTCTTTGAAAAATGTTTTATAGAAATAACGACAAAATTAAAACGTTGTGTAATTTATAATGAATTTCATTAATCATAGAACTGTTTGTACTTAAAGAAATAAATTGGAAACTTCTTTATAGTAGGATAACCATTATCTAAACTTTTAAAGTGTCTTAAGAAAAATATTAACCATAAATTTCTAAAAACATACACACATATAAAAAACAAATAAGTTAAAACAAAAATCAACAAGTTTTGAAATACTTATAAGTTAAAAAACATTTCAGAACATTTCAGAATGCCTCCAGAATTCGGCAGAAGTTGGGGAACGGAAGTGTATTAATGGGAACGAAGTGTCTTAGTACAAGGTTCCCTAGATCCTTCTGCCTGCCCTGCTAAGTGCGGGCAAAGGACGGCGTAAAGTTAAAAAAAATATCATTACAACTTAAATAATACAGCTACCCATACAATTGTACATATTTTAAAGATTTAAATAATCTCTTACATTCATATATTTGTGTTCATATACCCTCTTGCATTCTATTTTAGAGCTGAAAGTACATTTAGTTTTCTCAGGAGTATAATTTAAAAGCAGATCTTATCCTAATATAATGTGCTTCTAGGAAATTGCTGTACGTTTGTATGCAAATGCTTTATTTAATGATAGTAAAAAACGTATTTAGTCTGTATCTTAATTCATACAGTTAATGTTATGTACAATGATATCTAAATAGAGAAATAACAAAATTGTTTATTTTATGGATGAGCTGATGATAAATTGTAAAAAGAAAAAGATCTCTTTGTTTCAACAATTTCTAATTTTGTATTATAAGAATTTGAGACCATTTAGTAAGTAGTGTTATTAAAAACTTCATACATATAATTTTCAAAGAAGATATTATGAAAAAATTATAACTAAATTTTATGGGTAAGTTAATATTTTAATCACTAAAAGAACTAATATTTATGACAAAACGCTAATAGAAACGATTATAATGATATAAGGCTGGTCTTACTATTAAATTTAAAATATTCTAAGATGACGCTACAAAACCTTCACCAATATTAACAATATTATTGAACTTATACTAATATTTTCTAAGGAATTTGCGCCAGATGTCTTATAGTATTTAACCTCATCCTGTGTAGGAGGAGAGTAAGAAGCTTCGTAACTAAGTTTATTAGCACAAGGCAGCATATCCACTGGAATTTCCATCAACTTCCTCCTATATTCTCTTTTAGAAACATCATTTCCATTATCCTGATCTTGCATTTCATCATAAACATCATCAAAATTATCATCTTCATCATCAATTTTATCTGAAATTTGCTTAATAACTTTTAAGTCCGTATTTTCTATTTTTATATTTCCCAAGTTGGTTTTTAATTTGGTGTCCATTATACAGTTGAGCCGCTCAAGAGATGCTTTGACGCGTCTACTTCGGGTTTCGTTACGTAATTTGTGCAGCCACGATAAACGGCAGTCGCATGCTAGCTTGTTACCTGTCAAAAGAAATATTATATCATGATTATGCATTTTTGGTATAATTAAATATTTTACTAATGCTTTAATGCTTTTTTGTTTAATTTTTGGAGGCCAGTCGTAGTGTTAGTGGGATCCAAGAGTGCGGCTGCCAACGCAACAGGTTGTAAATTGGATTCCCGCTATAAAATATTAAATATTTATTTTGTTCGCTCTGGTAACGAGGCAAAGCACGGCGTTTACCATCACTCAATACACAATGTCTCGGGGATTCGACGGAAAGGGGAGATTGAAAGTATCTTAATGACAACGGACTGTCTTAACACTAGGTTCCCTGGCTTCCTCTGTCTTCCCTGCTGTGTGTGGGATACATCCGTGAAGCATTAATTTTAACTAGAGACATTGCGTGTTGAAGGGCTAAAGTCGCAACACCGCGCTCGCGCTAAAAAGATAGCTGAGTTTTTAGACATTTAATTGCCTAGCTAGACAATTAAATGTCTAAAAACTCAGCTATCTTTACAATTTATGTTCATTTACACACATTACATCCACCAAAATGGCCAGCAAAACTGGTACACAATAAAAAAGCTTACCTACACCACAAAATAAATTAAAACAATAATATTATTAAATCATACACAAAGCAAGTAACGAACAATTTTGCGGCAAATATAATATCTCTGGACCGCGAAATATACTACCATTAAAATGTCACAACGTAACAAACAAAAATAAATCAAGGCCTGAATTATAGACTGTTGCTATGAATGTATTAGCTGTATATACTTATACATGCTTTGACCGTTTAAAGACTTGAAATCTTATTGAGGAATTATGACACATATGTTTCTTATAATAAAGATCAAATTTGTGTGTGAAATGTAACAATTTTGACCCTTTAGATGGTGCACCAGATGCTTGCACCCTTTCATGGTGTAAATTTTACTTGCGTGTGTTAAAGCGCATGGATTTACAGCGTACAAATTTTGGGGCTATATTTTAGTTAAGAGTTGACATATGAATACGCTGTATACAGATATTTATGTACGCCCTGATTTGAATTAAATATGATTTAGGCCTTTTGTATGTACAAAATTAGGAATAGGTCTAGAAATGTATTATTATTCTTTATATTAGGTTTTCGGGATACAGTCTCGCATATTGTTGGCTAGGCAAAGGAAACTTGGGAAACTTGTGTTAAGAGACTTCTGTTCTCCACTTTCCATTGAATTCTGGAGGCCAAATGTGTGAAAAAAGGGGACGATAGGTTTACTGTATAACAAGGAATTGTTCTTGTTTAATTGTTATTTTTGCATGTGGTTTTGCATATTTTTTCGTTACTTCCTTTTGAAAATGTACAAATTGTGTATCGCACAATTTCTACATAACATAGTTTAGTTTACATGACTAAGCGATCTTTCCTGAATATTAAAAGAAATTTATTTCTTTATCAGGTTCACTCTTTATCACGCACTACAGTGTACAAAAAATAATATTTCCATTTTCCACTTAAATTTGAATGGCGGACACCACACATCGATTTATCTGTGACCAAAACGATGAAATTAAAAAATCATTCCCCCAAATGGGGGTCGAACTCACAGCCATTTAGGTATCAGACATTCAGATGTTATACTGCGGTATGATTGTCATAGCATTAATATATTTCTCATTTCTAAACGAAATAGAATTGACAGTTTAATATTTTATAATGAGAATGGTACATCAATTTAGCTTTTGGGAATTGGCGAGCACATTGATTACTTTATTTTTCGTTTATATATTCTGTTTAATTAAAATAATAGAACCAATTAAATAAATTACATATTTAGATAACTATTTTATAATATTGGATAAAAAGAATATCTTTGTAAGCTTGTGGTAAATTATTACTGTTTTTTTAGTTATTAGTAACGTAGTATAGTTAGTTGTTTTGTATAGTTATTTTTATTTGTTAGTTTAGTTATTTAAATTAAAACAACTGAGGGCCAAGAAGAAGGCTCCAGGACCAGATGGTATTACAAGGAAGGTTTTAAATGGAATACCTAGACGATAATCTTCGGGCATTGGGATAAGAGTGGATGATGCTAGGTAGGTAGAACTAGAGACGGTAAAGGCATTTCGCCCCCACCTAGAGCGCTGGTTGAAAAGAGGGTTAGGAGTCCTTACCATCTCCTGCCCTTACCCTAGAGGATATATTGCGGAAGGATCTGGGTCATCTTCTTGCAAGTTATCGAGCCAACGGCTGCCTTAAAAGAGACCATGAGATATCCTGAAGATGACGATGGCCTACAATGTGTGGGTCTTATATCATTGATATGTTGTAGTGGAATATGCCAGCGATATCGCATTTAGGCGGAGAGATTTTTTCTGGGTGCAAGTAGGTGCCATTAACTAAATGTTCTTTTTTATTTATATTTCAGTGTTTTTTTTTAGAAATAAAAAGATTTTTTAAACTGAATAGTAATTTTATTTACCCTAATCTATAAGTCAGAAAACTTCATATGATTATACTTATACTTAAAACAATTATAGTTTTCATTGAAATAAAAATATTTTTTTGGCCTTTACCTATATATAAAATATCAATATAATCAAATTTCAAGATAATACAGGTCTATAACTAACTAACTCGTAGGTTTCTGATCCCGATGGCTCTACCCACATACGATGTACTCAAAATTTCACAGTGAATAGTTACACTCGAGAACAATTAACAAATGTTGAACTTTAGTATGAGTTAATTAAGCTTTATTACTACGCAGTAAATTTAAATTGTCTACGGTACGGGTCTGTTTGTAGGTATATCTATTTAAATTTAACCTTTTTAACCTGTAGAAACCAGTAGGTTGCTTAATTTTTAGAAATTATACGTTTGAGGCCAGGTCGTATAAGTCGTGGCGGAGGGGCACAAGCCTATGACGGACTGTAAATACGACAGATTGTGAGTTCGATTCCCACTCGAGGAAATAAAATATCTATTAAAAAAATGTATGTCTTGACTTTGTATTCGAAGGAAATTTTCCTTTAAAAATTGTAAAGAGAGACCAGTCTCATTACAATTCCTAAACGCAAATTCCTTATTTTAATCTATGAGAAGAACTGTCTTAATAGGATATAGAGAGTCTTTGGGAGAGAGTAAGGTTCACGGAGGATTCAATCAATCTCTTATTAATTAGGAGGAGCTTAATCATCCTGAGTGGGGATCGAACCCACAGTCAGACGCTGTCCCACTAAGCCACGGCCTCACTATTTATTTTTATAATAACTATACATTAACATATAAATAACGAAACAACTAATATACATGAAATAACCTGTTACTAATAACATATTTCAAATGAAATAATTTATAATATGAAATGACAAAGTCTCTACAACGTCACGTCCGTTGTAATTATAAATTATACTGGTAATGGTTAATTAATCCCTCATTGAGTAGTCCACGGGATCAGATCACGTAGAAAAACCATAGAATCACTGTTTTGTGGGCTCTCTAGTGTATTTAAATGAATTAAATATTGTAACACAAGTGGGATTTTTGATTATGCATGACTTTTTTTAAATAAATTAGCTTCACGCTGTATCCTGTACACAATGGGATAGGCAGAGGGAACCTAGTGTTAAGATAATTTTAGTAATGACATTTAAATCTACGACTCTCTTACGGTGAACGTTATTATACTAACTTATTACATTCCCTATAAATGTTATGTTAACTTTCCCGTTAAGGCAAAGCAAATGCGGCGTTGATTACCGTCACTATTTCTCACGCAATTTCTCGAAAACAGGGGTAAAGCGGGAAATGGAACACACAATGGACTCTTCTCCATAACCTGCTTGCCGGGAAAAATTGTGAAGCTGCTATTTAAATAAATTGGATATGGTTGTGACAAAACGACCACAATATTTTTTTTATATATTTACATTAAATTAATATAATTACAGCCATTGTGGTGCAAGGGAACAAGCGTCCAATTGGAAACGTGACGGTTCCTAGTTAGAATCCTACCAGGGGCAATGAAATATTTTACATTTACATTTTCTCACTTTAGTAACGAGACAAGGCGCGGTGTTGTTTTCCGCCACTCAACAAGCACTGTCTGAAAAATTCGGCTAAAAGTAAGAAATCGAAATGTCTTTATGGGAACAGAGTGATTTAACGCTAGATTTTCAGGTTTCCTCTGCCTACTCTGTTATGTGTGAGACACAGCGGAAAGTTAAAAAAAAATATTATAAACTAAAATACTCGTACGCAGAGTTGAAACTTCAGCATGTTATATAGTTCATTATCCTGTATTTTAATTTACTTTAGTGAAAATAAATAACATTTTATATACCTATAATAGGAAAACATTTATATAATATACATAAATGTATATAACGACAACAAACAATCGAAAAAATAGAAAAAAAAAAACCAAATAAAACAAAAACAAAACTCACCATCTAAAGAAATTAGGGCATAATTCGACTTCATATTTTCCATAACACTTCTCAGCGTCTCCTGTTTCAACGTCTCCAGCTTATTATTCCTCAAATCTAAAACATTCAATTTCTGCACATCGTCCAGCACCCCGTCGTCTAACATAACCAAATGATTATCGGCAACAGAAAGTTTCTTTAGTTGAGTCAATCCACCGAAGCCTCGTTCCGATATAAATTCTATTTCGTTACCGTCTAAGTAAAGTTCCTGTAGGCTCCAAAGTTCCGCGAAGGCCAGATCGCCTATCATCATCAATTTATTGTTCCTCATGTCCAACGTAATCAGATTTGACAGACCCTGGAAGTTCTCCCTAATGACCACCGTCAACAAATTACTATTGAGATCCAATTTGATTAGGTTATTCAGATGCTTGAAACAGCCATCGTGTAATACGCTAATAGTATTCTTTGATACGTGTAGCCTTTGTAAATTGGGTAAATCGTAAAAGACATCTCTTTGTAACTCTGTCAGTTGGTTCTCGACGAGACTTATATTAGCCAGCATAACCAAATGGGCGAACGACATTTTTTCCAATTTGCCAATTTTATTTTTGGGCAACGATATCTCTCTCAATGTTGTTGAATTTGTGAACGCAAACGACGGTATACTAAATATGTTAGCGTACTGTATATTAAGGTACTGCAATCGATCTAGTCTAACAATAACTTTCGCTGGTATATACGTAAGACCCCCGTCCGCTCGCACGTTGAACGTGAGCCTCTCTATTTTCGGTTGCGAATAAAAGTTGGACCAGAACGGGTCATCTTCAGCAATGCCTCCATTGAAAACCCAACAATCAGCTTTGGTCGCCGTTTTTATTTTTATACTCTCGCAATAACAGTGCACTTTGGATACACGATCTTGTATGTCGCATATATTGACGTAATGGGAGTAAGGTGACTTCTCTGACTTCCACCGTCGTTTGTCACTTTGACGACTCTCTGTCAAGTTTATCTCGACAGTTGCGAAGGCTATCATTAAAATGAAATATTTTAAATCCATTTTGTTCTTCTCTTTACATCGGTTTCTGGAACAAGGGAAAGTAAAATTTTAATATTATATAAAAGAGACAAAGTACAATTTTAATTTTATTACACGTAAACCATAAAATGCCATGTTGTAAAATATTGTGAAATCATGGGACGTCCCAAAAAAATTACAATCTATAATATGTTTTCCTAATTGTAGTGTTCTACGTCGCGTAGTTCCAGCTATTTACTGTGTGTCAGTCAGTAACAATAAAGTTTTATATTTACAGGTTTTTTTAAGACATTATTTTTAAATGATTTCATCTCTGTACAACAAATCGTTTATGTTATACACACATTTTACAAGTTAAATCTTAAAAGGCTTTGCTTAGGCAAATCTTAGCAATATATTAATGTCGTTTTCAGAAAATGTATAAAAAAATTAAGGCAGGCAGTGGGATTTGAACCCACTTCCCTTGGAAAACGTCTATCCAACCATTTTTTTAAAAAAATATATTTTTCTTTCCTCAGTGTGAAATAACACTTAAAAAAACTTAAAATAAGATTTGGTTCCTTTTATTTTAAGAAAACGGTCGTAGTATATAAATAATTCACAATAATATTTGTCCTTTAACGAATGGCAACTGGCAATATTAAAATTTAAGCTAAATAAATACTACAATTAAGCATTATCATTTTAAATTACTAAAGCAATTTTGGTATTATAATTTATTGAAATCAATTTTAACATGGTGGCGCAACGGCACAACGGCACAACGGCGACGGTTGTTGGCTTGATTCCCATTCAGTGGAATCCTTTTTTCCTTGCTCCTTTGACGAGACAGAACGTGGCGTTGAGTTCTGCCACTCAACACGCAACGCCTTTAAAATAGGGCGGGCGGTGCCTGGTAAACGAAATGTCTTCACTCTAGGTTCCCTTACCTACTCTGCTATTCCCGAGAAATGTGTGAAAACATAAAAGGTTATAAGCTAAGTAAATAACCGTTACAAACTCGACAATATGGCCACGAAACACGAGGAAGTTTTCAAATTTCACCTCACTTTATGACGGAAGAACTGATCGCTGAATTTTTAGTGCGACTTAAAATATTCAAAATTTCTAAAGTTATGTACCTACAACAAGCTACGACAGCTGCATTTTCGTAGAAACTCGTTCTTGCTTTAGAATGTTATAAAAATCATTTATATACGTCCCTCTCTAGCGTCAGAGAGTAGGTTATATGTAGCGTTGGGGAAAATTAAAAAGTTTTGAGAAAATAAACTTATTATTAAAATATAATACGAAACAATTCATAATTCTTTTCATCTATTGTTTTTTTTATTTCACGCTGAATCCCGCACATAGCAGGATAGGCAGAGGAAACCTGGGAACCTAATGGTTAAGACTAAGTTCCTAAACACTCCGTTTATATTAAGGCACTGACGTTTCCTACTTTTCGCCGAATTTTAAAGACATTGCGTGTTGAGGGGCGGAACTTAACGCCGAGTTTTGCCTCGTTACCAATTTTCTAAAACAATGACCCTATTTTGTTTTATTTGCGTAGAACAGTCAACTTGTAATTATAATTATAAAAAAACATGAAAATATAAATATAAAATCAGTGAGGCCAGTTGTGGCGCAGGGGCACAAAGTGTGACTGTAAAACCCACTAGCTGTGGGTTCGATCCGCACTCGAGGAGATGAAATATTTACTTAAATTTATATTTCCATTCTTCGCTCTGGTGTCGAGGACAAGCGCGGCGTTGAGCTCTATCACTCAATACGCAATGCCTCCAGAATTTGGCAGATAGTGGGGAACGGAGTGTCTTAACAATAGGTTCCCTCTGCCTACCCTGCAGCGTGCAGGATACAGTGTGAAGCTCGGTATCGGTACCAATCTGGGTAAATTTTATTAGTTTTTCCTGTACGCTATGACTGGCCTCTTTGTTATTGTAACTTAAACTTAATTTTTGTTATTCTTTATATTTGTTAAATGATGAACTGTCAATAAAGTTATTTTTTGCCTTGGCTGGCAATATACATACAGTTGAATTGATAACCTAAAATAAATTTAAAATCGATTAAAAATAGTATACATTTCCAATGTTACAACCATAATAAAGGTTTACAATCGCTACAATTACACTCAAATGGAAATTAAGACATTACTCATTTTTAAAAACGCATTAACCCCAATTTAGTTGTAAAGGATTATATTATAACTATGAAAAGTACAACGATGCTAGTTTCAAGTTATGTTGTAATTATTCGGTTTCATAACATAGTAGGCCAGTCGTGGCGCAGTGGCACAAAGTGTGACTGTAAACCGACTGGTTGTTGGTTCGATCCCCACTTGAGGAGATGAAATATTTATTTAAATGTATATTTCCATTTCTTCGCTCTGGTTTCGAGGCAAAGCGCGGCGTTGAGTTCTGCCACTCAACACGCAATGCGGCAGAAAGTGGGGAACGGAGTGTCTTAACACTAGGTTCCCTCTGCCTACCCTGCTGTGTGTGGGATACAACGTGAACCTGATTTATTTTTATTTATTTTATAACATAGGTACTAGACGCCATCGTGGCGGAGGGTCAAAAATGTGTGACTGTAAATGCTTCGATTGTGGGCTCCAAATTTTATATTTTCATTTCTTCGCTCTGGAAACGAGGTAAAACGTGGCGTTAAGGCTTGCCATTCAACATTCAATGCCTTCAGAATTCAGCTTGAATTGAGGAACGAAAATGTCTTAATGGGAACTGAGTGTCTTATCACCAGGTTCCCAAATTCCCTCTGCCTAATGTCCATGTGCAAGTTAGTGGGTAAAGCTAAAAATATCTACTAAAAGATTCACGCTTGAAGAGTTTCACGCTTTTTACTACGACTTCGCTGACTGTCGGTCTGTCCGTGTCTTTAGAACTGTGATGTGAGCCGTACTAAAAAAATAAAACAAAACAAATATTTATGGGAAGCCCTTTTTAATCCAGGTGTCACAAACGGCAAAAAAAATGTTATAGACAATGATACAGAACCCTCCGTGCGCGTGTCCGTCTCGCATTTGGCCGGGTTTTAACACGTTTTTGTTTGGTAATTCAGAGAATTCAAATTTCTTAGTATATCTAAAATAGAATTTTACACTATAATATTAATATTAGTCAAAGTAATTAACAATAGATTAATCTTTCCAATACGTATCGAATGGCGGAATAATGGCACAAACTTCGTCGTGCTATGTCGTTAACAACAAATGTTTAACTTAGCGACAGTTAAACTGGCCATACATAATATATGGGCTAAAGTTAAACTTAACCTAAAACATACAGTCATACAAAGAAATATTTCTATTTGAATTGTTTTAAAAGACTATCTACTTATCTTATCTGAGGTCAGTCGTGGCGCAGGAGCATAAAGTGTGACTGTAAACGAGACTGGTTTTCGGTTCGATCCCCATTCCAGGAAATGAAATATTTATTTACATTTATATTATCATTTCTTCGCTCTGGTGTCGTAGCAAAATGCAACGTTGAGTTCCGCCACGCAATACCTCCAGAATTCGGCGGAAAATGAGGAACGGAGTGTCTTACCACTAGGTTCCCTCTGCCTACCCGTATATTTACTAATAACAAAAATAGCTTCATTCTGAGTTGTCTTTTACATTTTTTAGAGCGCCGTATCTCTCATATAAGAAGATAGGCAGATTGAATCTAGAGTTAAGACACATCGTTCTTAGTTGTCCGCGGAATTTTCGATATATTGCGTGTTTTGGACGACGATCAAAAAATAAAACTGAAGTGTGTTTTTTTACATTTTAAATGTCCCACAAGAAAGAAAAATACTTTTTTAGAAAACGTATAAAAATTTGAACCCGCGCCTCTTTGGAAACCGTCCAAGCGCTCTGACCAACTGAGCCATACGTTTCTTTTTAAATTATATTTTTTTTATACATATTATAGACATGTACGGCACATAAATCAATTAATGATTATTACGTATTTGTTTTACAATTTACAATTATAATAAATAAATAAAAATAAATCAGCTTCACGCTGTATCCCGCACACAGCAGGGTAGGCAGAGGGAACCTAGTGTTAAGACACTCCGTTCCCCACTTTCATTCTTATTATCTTATATTCTTTCATTTAATTCTGGAGGCATTGCGTGTTGAGTGGCAGAACTCAACGCCGCGCTTAGCCTCGACACCAGAGCGAAGAAAATGGAAATATAAATTTAAGTAAATATTTCATCTCCTCGATTGGGGATCAAACCCATAACCAGTCGGTTTACAGTCACAGTTTGTGCCGCTGCGCCACGACTGGCCTCGACTTTATATTTATAATTAATAAATTATAACAAATTGTTCTATACCAAATAGGATTTTTAATATGATCTGCATGACACTTCAAGAACTTTCTATAAAACACATTTCAACAAAAGCGAAGGGTCACTTCGCATACAATATACATTTCTCGTACAAACAAAACTAACAATAATTATAGACATTCTAAATAGTATTCAACAACAATTTTAAGTAACATTAAACAAGAACATAACGACTTTAATACAGCGCTAGTAATCCTTTCGTTCCGCCACTAATGTCAATTAAGTTTAATTAGTTCATTAAAAGTGACGTTTTATTAATAACCTCGTCTTAGTACTCTTGTTAAAATAGAAATGTTAGAAGGAGTCAGCGGTGTTTAGTGGTTTCTATGTTTTTGACACAGATTTTTAATTTCTATATTGTTTTTTTTTTTTTGTTCCAATTTCAAGCCTCAAGATGAAGTGTTAAGATATTCCACTCCACACGCTTTGGAAATTTTCAAAAGATTACGTATTGAGTGGTGCAATTCAAGGCCGTACCTAGGCTAGGCAATAGATAATTCACATGAGTATCGAACCCAAAACTACTGTGCCGCTACGCTTCTAGGGCCTCTTACATCTTTTGTAGATTAAATATTTAATCCATACATGTTAATCTTTTTCATTATTGAGTTATTGCCTCACAATCTGAAAGGATCTTTGTGAAGAAGTAGGGAAGCACTAAGAAAGGACTTCCCTATATTCCATAATCCACATAATGAAACCTTTTAAAATGTATTTTGTAGTAAATGTACATTCCAATGAAATTCAAGTCCGTACCTATCGCTTTCAAAACACATCTTTGAAGCAAGACATAAAAAAGTATATATAAATTATTTTATATTGTATTAATTATTAGAAATATTTAGTAATAATCTTACTATTTTTATATTAAATATATAAAATAGGAGAAAAATATTATTCATATTAAGTTAGAAATAGCGACCTATATTCTTGATAAGAGACTAGACCTACATTCTTGATAAATATCAATTAGGCTGGCATAAAATAAATATTACATAGATTTATTACGAAAATATATAATTCTAACATTTCTTCTACCTATTAGTTACTAAAATAAAATAACTTATAAAATAAAGTTTATAATAAGTTTCATAAATTTGGTTTCTAATACTTAACAGGGTAAAATGCGAACGTAGTGTCTTGACACTAAATCCTTACCGCATATTCCGCTATATGTGAGTGATATCTATAATTGTTTCTCCATACCTGCTTGTATGGCCACAAGTCTAGGGTCGAATCCTGCAAGGGACGCCCTTGCAAACGACGACTCACTATCAAACGCGATGTAGCTGCAAAAGTAGGGCTAACAGAATTTTGCTAACTTCACGATAAAAAAAAGTCCATTTTCGTGTAAGTTTAAACATTTTATACCTTATCATTAGTCTCTTACTCTTCCAAAAAAAACCTAAACTTAAAATATAAAATATTTATAAAACAAACAAAATAAAATGTAAACAAAACATTTCGCGCGAAACAAATATTATATTTATGCATAATTTTCATAATTTACAACGCCATATGACTGTATTCATTCGCTTAATTATCATGATTTACTTTATCACCCCAGTGTTTTGTGCCCTACCTTAGAACAAAGAAACGTTGTGGAGATAGCTAACGCGCATTAAAAATTTAAAATAATAAAGAAACGGTGCATTTTGAAGAATTAAAGTTTATTTTAAATTTTACTGGTATAGCTTAAAATATAATATTTTAGAGGGCGTCTAGTGTTAACACATTCCGTTCTCCATATTCCGCCTACCATTCGAGATATTGCATGTTAAGTGGCAGAAGTCAACGCCGCACTTTTTCTTCTTACTATAAAAAGAAAATAAAAATAATTTATCCCCCCAGAAGGAATCGTATGCGTAACCTTCTCATTAACAATGAGACTCTGTGGCGCTCCATCTAATAAGCGAGCTCAATTATAATAAATTTAAAAAACCAAATATTTAATTGAATCAATTGAATATTTTCTTTTGTAAACTATTTAAAATAACTAATTATGTATCTATGAGGCCAGCCGTGGCGCAGCGGCACGAGGTGTGACTGCAAAACCGACTGGTTGTGGGTTCGATCCCCACTCGAGGAGATGAAATATTTACTTAAATTATATTTCCATTTCTTCGCTTTGGTGTCGAAGTTAAGCGCGGCGTTGAGTTCTGCCACTCAACACTCAATACCTCCAGAATTCGGCAGAAAGTAGGGAACGGAGTGTCTTAACACAAGGTTCCCTCTGCCTACCCTGCTGTGTGCGGGATAGAGCGTGAAGCTGATTTAATTTAATTTTTTTTTAATTATGTATCTAACTCCGGGTCTAACGTGGAAAGATAAGTTTAGATTGAAATCGTTTTTCAGTTTTTCTTTACTAAAAAAAACAGAAAGAATTAAAAATAACATAATTAATTTTATGATATTTTTCCATTACAACAAACATGCTATGTAAATGATAATAACTAATCTTAGTATCCTGCACATAGCAAAGTGCAGAATGTAGGGGAAACCTGGGAACCTAATGTGAAGACACTCCATTCCTATTAAATCACTTCCATTCCTCACTTTCTACTGAATTCTAAAGGAACTGGATGTTGAATGGTCGCACGAAACTCAGCGCCGCAAAACGTTCTAAAAAAATGTTAATTCCTTTTAAAAAAAGTGACGTTCATAGAATTTCTACAACATGTTCTATGCGCACCGCTCATAAGCTCCTGGGCACTGACTACTTTGTAGAGGTCGTTAAATACTGTAATGAACCCTACGAGCTACACCTAATGTAACGTTGAATTGTATTTTGATGTAGTTTGCTAGTGTTGGTGCATTTATTTATGTTATTTTGGACATTTACCCAATTACGGCGTAGAGGAATGGTAATGTGTTTAATATGTATTTATATTTTTAATTTCATGCTGTATCACGCACATTGCAAGGTAGGCAGAGGGGACTTGGTAACCTAGTGTTAAGACGCTCCGTGCCCTGAATGGACAGAAATGTGTTAAACATTTCCGTTTCCAATTTTAATGAATTCTGGAGACATATACGACTAATCTGCTTCATGCTGTATCTCGCACATAGCAGGGTAGGCAGAGGGAACCTAGTGTTAAGACACACCGTTCCCGACTTTCTGCCGAATTCTGGAGGCATTGCGCGTTGAGTGGCAGGACTCAACAGCGTACTTTGTCTCGACACCAGAGCGAAAAAATGGATATATACATTTAAATAAATATTTCATCCTCTCGAGTAGGGATCAAACCCACAACCAGTCAGTTTTACAGTTACACTTTATGCCCCTGCAGTACGACTGGCCTCACACACACATATACGACTAATACGGTTATATAGTTTTACTATACATTAATTACATAGTTTAATATCTAGAGTTCATAAACATAAAACAAATAATTCATAATAATTTCATTACTTAAAGTTCTCAATAACTTTATATCTGCGAATTCCAATAAAAAGAATAAAGCACGCAAACAGACAAAGCTGGAATCCAGTAATTATTCTTTCCAACACGAATATCAACATTAATCAGCTAAAAAGTAATTACAATTTCGCTATACAAGTCTTCATTTAGTCTGTATCAAAGATTTTTTTTGTTGAAACAGAATAAGTCTATAGCAGTGATAGGATTGAGCAAAAAGACTAAGTGAGAAGGTCTACGAAGGCGTCGTAACAGGCCATTGTGGTGCGAAACAAAGATATAAATTTTGATGACTTTTTCAGTAGATGCCAGACAGTTTTGGTAACCCTTTTTTTGAAACAACAATACTATGACTTAACATTTTTTTTTTGTTTTTTGAAAGGAGTTAAGAAGAATGTTTTATTGGAAATTGGAAAAAGTTGGCCGTAATTTATAAATGCTTGTTTATATTATATTAATATTTATTACAATACAAGAGGCCGGTCGTGGCGCAGCGGCACGAGGTGTGACTGCAAAACCGACTGGTTGTGGGTTCGATCCCCTAGATTTACTTAAATTTATATTTCCATTTCTTCGCTCTGGTGTCGAGGTTAAGCGCGGCGTTGAGTTCTGCCACTCAACACGCAATGCCTCCAGAATTCGGCAGAAAGTGGGGAACGGAGTGTCTTAACACTAGGTTCCCTCTGCCTACCCTGCTGTGTGCGGGATACAGCGTGAAGCTAATTTAATTTAATTTTTAATTTTTAATTACAATTTAGTTGAATCGCATAATTGGCTTAGTATAGTTTTGTTTACACTAATATATTTTTATCGTAATCGACTTCTGCTACTCAACACGCAATGTCAAAAAAATTGGACGGGAAATAGGCAAGGACGTGTCTTAACACTAGGTTGCCTCTGAATATCCTGTTATATGCGGGATTACATTGAAAGCTAAAAAAATCTTTTTTAATTAATTATTTGAATAATATATTTAATGTTTTTATTTATGAAAAACAAACAAGGCAAAGGAGCGTACGGATCACCTTTTAGTTAATGATCACCGACTTTCATGACGCTGAGTAACATCAGAGGAGCTACAGGTGTATCATAGACCTTTAAGGTGGAGATAGACATGCTTTTTGAAGGTATCCAACTAGTATCGATCAGAATATTGCCGCAGGTAGGCCATTCCGCAGTTGCGTGACCCGTGTAGTGGAGTACCACGTATCTTAATTACGTGGATGGTATTTGAGTTTGTGACGTACTGATTTACAAACCGCAGAAAATTCGGTGGCAGGTAACAGCCATTTCATAAAATCTTCTTGTTTTAGTCAAATTATATAGTTTTAGATAATCGTATTATCAAATAATTTTACATAAACTTCTAGAATCAATCTCAACATAAACTTCTAGACAACGAAATGTGATAGACAACTTCCATTCTGTGAAGCAGTATACTTATTCAAAGGACAGCAGTATATTATTTATTACGGACACAGTGCACTTTAGATTTACATACGTTACAAGTCTCTTGTGTTAAGTAATTTTACCTACTATATAATGTATTTTCAATATAAGTTATTTAATAATATTATTTTTGAAGTCCGACTGAAAAAGAAAGAAAAAGTAATAATTATTTAATACAGTATAGCCCGCGAGGTGCAAGCTGAGGTTTTCGTCTGTGTGCCGTTCATTATGTAGTTGTGCCGTGTCATTTACATGTGTGTAGTACATATATACCGCTTTTTGACAACTGACCTAGAACTTTTGTACTGATATCAGCATCATATATTCCAGTCTTAAAATGTTATTATGTTGTCAGCTCTATTGAAAATTAAAGATAAAATAAGGACTATCACTGCGCAATAATCTAAAAAGGTATGTGACCAAGAAGTAAAAAAGAAAAAAATCATGGTCACAACGCTTATCTTGCTGATATAACATCATTTATATCAAAAAATCCACAAGGTTGTCTCGATCTTATCTAACGATTAGCGTTCCACAAGAATCTATTTTGGGACTTCTTTTATTTCTGTTTTGTATACCTATCTATCTTTTTATGTAAACAACTCATGTGATATTGTAACATCTCTTTATAAGATTGGTAGAAATAAAGTAAACTATGACGATGTTAATAGTGCGTTGACGCGCATTCTTCTTTGTTTTGACGTTAATATTGTTATGTTAAATACCAAAAAAACGAAATGTACTGAACTTGCATTCCCTAATATTAAAAAATAAAATGTTGGTCTTATTATAATCAAAGTGGAAATATTCAATGGGACGGAATCAACAGGTATTTTAGGTATCACTATAGATTTCAAACACCCCTTGAATTTGTAAGCTATTGATAAAGTAAGATAAATGATTGAGATTGATTCTGGCGGATTTTAGCTCTTTTCTTTAATTTGTTTTATGTAGTTTCACAGCATTCTATATTTATATATTAGAATATTCTGTTTCTCCGCAAATATATTCAGTATTATAATGAAAACCGTAACAGATATACAATAGGGACGAGGAACGAAGGCAAACTAAATATCAACTCCAAAATGTTAGTAAATCTTTTATAGGTCTGACAATACGTTTATATAATATTCAACAATGAGTTCTAAATTTGGCACTACTAAAATTTTAATTAATTGTAATAACAATACTAACAAGTAAAGCCTAAGACTATTGAGTAATATTTATTGGATAAAAATAGCCTGTCTATGTAATATTTAAATTGTAACACGGATACAGAAAAGTTTCTTGCTTCTCACCAGAACTGCCTTCCAAGCCAGCGATAGCTTTATGTTTATTCAACTCAAAAGAATTTACAAAAGTCTATTTGAAAGACGAATATTTTGAATTTGAAACGGAAAGATGACGACGACAAACGACGCATCAGAGGAGAGTAACCATTATAGGAATGAAATGTCCGATGTAAGAGAATTGATACGATTTTTGTTTGATTTTTTTATTGATCTTATTAATTTAATAGTAACTGTTTTTTTTTGGCTCTACTTTTTTATTTACTCGCACAATTATAAATCTCAGCTTAAGCCTTGCGACAAGCACTTAATTACGACTTCTATTTAACAACGTATATTGTTTTTATTTTTTTTTGTTTGGCGTTTATATTTTTGTTGTGACGTATCATTGGAGAGGCTTTGCCCCCACTACACAACAAACTTAGGCTGTTGGTAATGATCATCAGATAATGGTGATGATAATTATGGTGAGAACAGAGCACTACCCAACGTGTGAATACACTCTGTTTTTTACTTTTTCTCTACATGAGAGACGCTAGGCGGAACCCAACATCTCGTTTTATTCTTCCAAATCGAAAAATATTTTCTTAAATATAAAAACATCAAATTTATAACAAGCAAATCCAGATTACTAAACTTGAGAATAGTTTTTCAAGTATGCTAACTACAGTATTCTATCAACGCACTGAAGTCGGAAACGAGACTTGTGACATATCGCGTTCCACTTGTGTCTTTTTGCTACGCTTCGTTCATACCGACACGGATACGATACGGTAGACGGTGATATATATATTTTTTTTATTTCGTTTATTTAAATACGTCATCCTTTGCAAGATATTTCTGTAAAGCTCCAGAGAGTGTACTTGTTTATTAATTATAATTGAAATTTTAAATTTATGTTGCATATAGTTATGTTTTATTGAAATTGATTTTATATTATTATTATCCTTAAGAAAATGAGTATTAAAGGAAAAAAAAGTAAAATTCGAATCCAACTCAGGGGAACATTCAATGGGAAACATTCAATCAAGGTAACAATCCAATCTTATAAAGAAAAATCTGAATAATATGTAAATGAAATTTAATATAAGTAAACAACGATTTAAAATGTCTACTCCATATAATTTATAATTTTAAACTTCACAATTTAATTAGTGAGTCTTCAGATATTCCGTACATAAATACTATTACAACATTTTTGTATTTCAAATAAAATATAAAAATACTGATTTCAACCATTTATATTTGGGCGTTATCGCTAATAGCGATTCAAATGCGTGTTTCGTGGCGATTTCTGACGCTACGCCTTATTTTCTTACAAGGATTAGAAATATTTCTAAAATAATTAAATATTATTTTGAACCATTTATTTTAAGCATTTTTTTATCCCGTATATAGGAGGTGTAGGATAGAGAAAGGAGACCTAGTATTAAGAAATGTCTAAAAACTAGATCAGACGGAATGCCTATACCGTAGTCAGGTGCGGGACGGACTTGCCCGCTGAAGGTTCTGTACCAATATCAAAAATAAAGGCCAACTGGAAGTTCATCTTATAAAAATTTACATACTTAAATTTGCGGGTTTACGCACTCATTTTATATGAAATTAATGACATTTATATGTTTGTAATAGTTTATCTGTAATGAAGTCAGAACGATTATTTCTGTTCCCTTACATACGAATATTTGATATTAATTTCTGCTCATTAGGTATCGAGGAGCGTGGAGGTCCACGATCTCAAGATAAATGGTCTTGCCAAAGGACTGACGGACAACATACTCACAAAAATCTGACTCGATCGTTATATAAGGAAAGTCAAGGAATTCTATTCTTTATTCTATTTTTACTATCCCTGATAAAATTTTCTATCACAAAAAAAATCCTGTGATACGATAAAAAAATCGTATGTAAATTGCATCCAATTAAACACTAAAACTCGAAAGAATGCGGGAACTAATTATCGGTTGTAATTAAAAAGTTTCCAGATGTAAATATAAACTGCGGCATTATCCATGAAAGGCAACGAGTATAGCAATTTTGCTTGTAAATTGATTACAATCTAAGGGTAGTTCGCGCTTAAAAGCTTATACACACGCGACTTCCTTTTTCATATTTAACCGATTGTGATTGTAAAGGTGAATTATGTATTTGGAAAATTCTGTAACTCAATGCATTTAGACAGTTATGTCTAAGTTAGATTAGGCTTAAATTTAGATACTAAGTCCTTAAGCTACGGTTGTACAAAGTTATGTTCCAGAAATAAAAAAAATGTAAATCGAAGCGATTTAAGTAATAATAGACTAATAATATATATATATATATATATATAGGAATACTTTTAAAAATGTTTCAATAGCTTTAAATGTACGGTAAATAAAAAAATTAAATTCGATTTAAGTAATAAAAGTGAAAAAAAAAGTAAAGAAATGAGTGTTAAAACATTATGTTCTCTCTGCCTACGCTGCTATAGTGAAAAAATTGTTGAAGCTGTTTATAAATCATAAAACTAGATATGTAAAATTGTATACTAGTAAAAATGTATAGAAGTCGTCTTTTTTTATTTCCCACTTCTTTTCTAATATCTCTACCGTTTATTTATATATTTATATATATAT
>JAAIXJ010001806.1:299794-378382 GCA_013403705.1 Heliconius hermathena | reverse complement strand
TATATATATATATATATATATATATTGCGATACATTCGTAATAGTATACCATTATATACTATTACGATGACTTTTGTTGATGGATTATTCCGTTTTGTAAATATAATAAATTAATAATTAACAAAAAGAACCGGCTTCAAACAACGAACTAAATAGTAAAAAATAATTTAACATCAAGTAAAACGTACTTTGATTTTGTTGAACAAAAATAATTAAATTAATATTTTATAATTTTGAAGTCGGTGCCAAGTAAAACAAACAGGCTTAGTAATTCGATATTGTAGTAAAGTTGTTGTAGCAGTAGCTTGACACCGACTTCAAAATTATAAAATCATTTTTTAATTATTTTTGTTTAACAAAATCAAACTACGTTTTACTTGATGTAAAATTATGTTTTACTTTTTAGTTCGTTGCTTAAATTTGTTATTTTTTTTGGAAAAAAAATATTTATTTTTACGATTTACGGTGACGCGATACGGCGACATACAGTGATGGGTAAACCTTAAAAAAATGCTTCTCAAGTGAGTGGTTGTCCTATATAAAACTTCAAACTTAATTTGCTATTATTATGCATAAACTACTAAAGCTACTAAACTACTAAAAATGTTCGGGCGAATTGGGAATCTCTTCCTCTTTTGAAATCGGTTGAAAATGAGGACATCCTCTTTTTTGAAGTTGGTTGAAAAGATATGCAACGATGAGGAATCTCACTTCTGACAACCCATTTTAACAATGTTTTTGGTGTACCTATTACAGTACAATTATATTTTTTACCAAAAAAAAACAACTTGTTCAATTTCAACCGGATCCCATAATCAGATAACAAAACTTTCACCAAACGATCTTTGAAGTGTATCCTTTTAAATAATAAATAATTATGGGAATCGGTTGGCATGATATTGAGTTATTTGCCCATTTGTCGCGCACATACCTAATGCAAATTAAACACTTACGTGATTTTCTCATGGATACCATTGTCAGAAATGAACCACAAAAATGGAACCACACGGGAAGCAGTAACTTTCAAATAAAAAAATCATCAAAATCGGTTCACCCAGTCAAAAGTTCTGAGGTAACAAATATAAATCAAATACAGTGGAATTGATCCTCCTTTTCTTACAGAAGTCGGTTAAAAGATAGCTTCACGCTGTATTCCGAACACCGCAGGGTAGAAGAGGGCTAGTGCTAAGATACTCAGTTCTCCACTTTCTCCAAATTTTTCAATACATTGCTGGCTTAGTGGCGAAAGTCAACGCTGAGCTTTTGTCTTTGTGCCAGAGCGAAAAAATTTAAATAATAATAGTTGCAGTCACACCCTTGTGCCCCTGCGCCACGATGGCCTCCCGTAAAATTTAAAGGGATATAATGTCCCTTTAAATTTTGACATAGTCTAAAATAATAATAATTAGTAAAAATTAGTAAAATTAGTAAAAAAAATTATAATTATTAGTAAAAGTAGTTAAATAGTTAATTTTAAGTAGTTAATAAATACCATTATAAATAGATATACCAAAAACGAGACATATTGTTTCACGTGTCATCAACTCGGTGCCACTGGTCCACGTTCTGATCTTATTTCCTCGTATGAGAATCGAACCTACGCCCATCGCATTCACAGTCAAACGTTGCCCCACTCCAATCCACACTCAACCGTACTGGAGTGGGGCAGTGCAATTTAAATTAAACCTAAAACTTGTTCATTATTCGAAGCTCACTTTAGCACAGATAAAAAAAAATTAAATAGACAAAATTAAAATAGCGGGCGGTCCATTCGATTAAATAAACCACAACCGATCGAGTTTCGAGTTAATTGCAGTGTAAAAACGCTTGAAACGTACAATGGCTTCGTTAGCGTATATTTCGAGATGTGCACATCGACTATAATTAATCGATTATAGTCTATAATAATGTGTTATTCGATTTAACACTTATTATGTGGGGAGGTTAGCTTGAACATCTGACATTACTGACATTTTCAATTGACATTGACAGTTTAAAAATAGTTTTTAGAAGAAAATGATTATTTGTCTGTGTTCGGTGTGGTTCAGTGGCACAAGCGTGTGGCTGTTCTTCGCTCTGGTGACAAGGCAAAGCGCGGCATTGTGTTCCGCCGTTCAACGCGCAATGCCTTGATCGGCGGTAAGTGGGAAACGTATTGTCTTAACATTAGGTTTCCTGTTCCTACTCTGCTATTTGCGGGATATAGTGTAAAGCTCATTTGATTATTTTTTCCCCGTATACTTACGTTTCTTTCATGAAGTTATCAAGCGGAAGTGATGATTCACTTCACTTTTTCGCTTTTAATGTGTAAGTTTCAATTTTTTTTATCTTTAGTGATTAGCGTATTCCATCGAATCCTCCTCCTAATATTATATAAGCATGTTTAAATATACCTACTAACTTTTTCATTAAATTAAAATTGAAATTTTAGAAATAATTAATAATTCTGAAAGTCTTGAAATTTGAAATTTTGTTAGGAAACTTACTTAGCAATAAATTTACTAGCTAAACGTTAGTAATTAAGAACTAAGATGCAAATTAGGGAGGTCAAATTTCGAGCTTGAGTAGTAGTAGCCTTAATATTATAATTGTTTATAGCTAGGTCAGGTAAAAAAGTAATTGGTCTATATAGAGACCACGTATATTTTTTGNATATATATATATATATATATATATATATTAAGGTTATTTTATTTCCTCGCTCTGGTATCGAGGCAAAGCGTGGCGTTGAGTTTCGCCTCGGCGGAATGCCTCCAGAATTGAAATGGAGGAAAATGGGGTACGGAAATGGCTTATTAGTAATGGCGTGTCTTAACATTAGGTTCACAGGTTCCTTTTGCCTAACCTAGTATGTCCAGGATACAGCGTGAAGCTAAATAACGAAGTAAAAAAATATATTATATTTAGACGGCTTTCACTTAAGCACTTTTTAATTTTGACTTGAACGTAAAATTTAATGAACAATTTTATTTATTAAGAGTTCTTATAAAGTCGTTTCATAAAGACCACGGGCATATGGAAAGACGTGTGTGAAATTAATTAAAATAAAGACATTTAGCAAGTATTTTGAGTCTATTGAAAGTAAATAAAAGTAGATTCGAATCTCACTATATCTTAAATATTTTTTAAATTTAAATTTCTCCCATATTTAATGTCGGTGAACAGAAAGACTGCACTAGCTGTATTTTTTAATATTTTGAAAGTGTTATTCAACACTTAGGAGAGAAAAATACTTAAAAAAGGAACGCTGGTCAGAGCCTTGGAAAATTTCAAAGAGGCGCGGGTTAAAATCCCACTACGTTCAAACTTAACTTAACTTTTAAACTTAATTTCATCCTCCACTTTCTGTTCATTTGCTTTTTACCTAAGCTGAAATTAATTATGTATTATAATTTCTACTATTTCACAGAATATCTGGTCAGAGAGAGAGGTAACATGCAGAACCACGAGAATTCGGCGGAAAATGGGAAACGTAAATGTCTTATTGGGAATAGAGTATCTTACCACTAGGCACCCAGGTTCCCTCTACGTAACCTGCTATGTGTGGGGCAATGCGCGAAGCTGAACAAAAACATTAAGTATAATTAATAAATCTAAAATAAATAAATAAAAATAAATCAGCTTCACGCTGTATCCCGCACAGAGCAGGGTAGGCAGAGGGACTCTAGTATTAAGACACTTCATTCCCCACTTTCTGCCGTATTCTGGAGGCATTGCGTGTTGAGTGGCAGAACTCAATGTCGCGCTTTGCCTCACACCATAGCGAAGAAATGGAAATATATATTTTAAGTAAATATTTCATTTCTTCGAGTGGGGATCAAACCCACAACCAGTCGATTTTACAGTCACACTTTGTGCCCCTGCGCCACGACTGGCCTGAATTTAAAATTTCTCAATTAATAAATCTTCTTACAACATTATAAATTCACTTCAACATTTACAACAATCGATCACAGTCTTTAAAGTATTACAATCAAAATCTTATTGAGTTTCTTTATGTCACGCACTCGATTTCGAGAAGCTTACTGTAAGTATAATTCATCTTTTACTTTGTAAGTAAATGACAAATTTCCCTAAATGATTGATTGACAGATTGCTGAAATCTGAAACTGATAAGCTTACATTTAAACAAATGAGCGTGGTTGGGGATCTCTTTAGAGCAGATTTTCTATAGGAGGGTATCATTTCAGTATGAAATATACCTACAGAATCTATATATCTATCGGTCTTCTATTTTTTTAGCTTAACATTGTGTTCCGTATATACTAGGGAAGGTAAAGGGAACCTAGTATTAAAACACTACGTTCCCCACCTTCCACCCATATTTCTGAGAGTTTTGAATAGCGGAATTCTATACCATCAAAATAGGTCATTTCACCTAGTTTGTTTTTTTTTTATTTAGCACCAAATAGTTCCTACCAAACCCACATACAATACTTTCGTGAGAAAATTACATTTATATAACAAATAAGCCTACAGCATGCCATTTCTTATGTTCCTTCCTCTGCAATGTCGCGTAACCAGAACTAATTTAGACGAGGCGCACCAAAGTTCAGGGCCTTTGGAACGGCATGAAACTACAATTTAGTTAAACACACACTTGGACACTATCCAAACATTTACATTATAAATACTGTATTGTAGCGAATGAGAGCTTTAGAGATTTTCGTTTACTAATTATTTTATTTTAATGTATTTGTAATTAAATTATATATTATTTTATTGAATTTTGTGTTATTATTATTATTATTTTATACAAATAGATATGTTAATAGTATTATAAATGTGATTATTGATTATTTAATATTCAACTGTTATTATTAATAAACGTGAAAGGTTGAAATTGTGTATGGAATTTGCTGGATATTCTATGCTTACGCTTGTGAAATAAAATTTTCAGTTTAAGTTCCCAGAAAGTAATATTTTGAAATTTATTTTATGAAATTACTCTATTGTTTGGAATATCTACATAAAAAGGCCAATCGTGCCGCAGGAGCACAAGCGTGTGACTGTAAACGTGGCAGTCTGTAGGTTCGGTTCCCACTCAGGAATAAAATATTTGATAATTATATTTAGCTTTGGTCACGGCGCAAAGCTCCCCGTTCGCCACTCAACGCGCAATGCGTTAAGAATTTGGTAGAAAGTGGAAAACGGAGTGTCCGAGCACTGGATACTCAGATCCCCTCTGCCTACCCTATGATATGCAGGATGTAGCGGGTAGTCAAAAAATATTATATACGTTCCATTTCAATAAATAGCTAATATTAACACAATCTTTCTGGTTGTTCTGAACTTAGTGACAAACTAAGTTCAGAACAAACATGACGCTACAAGGCGTTATACAATAGTACCATAATATATAGTATAAGTGGAATATCCGTGGGATAGAGTTAAAATGTCATCATTAAAATGTCATCACATTTCATAAAACTTCTGACTGTAAAAGTTTTCCATCTAAATTAAGATAGCACTTGTACCTATCTGTTCTAGACCAGGAAACCTATATACTCGTATATATATGTATCTCCTGCACATAACAGAGTTGGCAGAGGGAACCTGGGAACCTAATTTTAAGACACTCCATTTCTATTAAGACAGTACGTTCTCTAATATATAACTAACTAACTAACTTGTGAACCTAGTGTTGAGACACTCCAATGTCGAATCTTGTTGAATTGACTTCGAGTCGTTGTTCGTGAGAACGAAATATTTTATACATATACTCATTTCCTCGATCTTTTCACTCAAAGTTCTGTATATTCGTTGGAGTATTTTTTACTTTTACCTTCCATACAATTGGTTTGTCATATATGATTAAAAACACATTTTTATTATTGTGTCTCTGAAATGAACTCCAAGTACAAGATTGTTATATTTTTTTCTGTGATATGCTTTAAAAGTATATAATATAAGCGAATATAAGCGAAATATTTAAAAAAAATCGCGGTTATACTACTTTTTTTATTAAATATGGACATCAGAACATAGCTTGTTAATACTAGTAAATGGAAAGAAGTCTGTTTTATAGCTTAAGTTTAATAAAGCCATTAAAAACATTTACTGCCATAGTTTTTCGTATATTTATCACTATAATAAAATTATATGACCTTTTAAACCTTTCGTCACGTTTAAAGTGAAGTAGGGACGGACGCTAAGTCAAAAGTTTTTTTTTTGTGGAATATTTTTTAATTTAATTGGTTTTTTTTTTTATTTTTTCTTAAACATAAATTAAAAATGTAAAAAAATCAATTGAGGACTATCAAATTTTAACCTATGCAAACTTAGTAAATCTAGTTCTATATTCAGAACTATATACATACCTTATAAACGATGTACTCGATTTTTTATTGTTTTCAACAAATATATCGTTAAGTGGCAGAACTCAACACTACACTTGGTCTACCAGAGCAGGAATATCAAAATAATTAATTACCCAAAGCGAGATTCCAAACTACAACCATCACGTTCACACACGAATGCGGATTGACTGTGCAACAATGGCACTATTATTAATAAATTATTTTCTGTACTTTCGCTGTATCCTGCATACAGCAAGGGAGAACCTGAGAAGTTATTGTTAAAATCAATTTCAATTAAAACGTTTCCGCCAAAATCTCGAGGAATTGTGTGTTGAATAGTAGAACTCATTGCCGCTCAAAAATTTCACGCTGTATCCCGCACACAATGGGGAACCTAGTGCTAAGACACTCCGTTCCCCATTATTCGCCGAATTTTGGCCTCGCCATCAGAGCGAAGGCATGAAAAAAATTTCTCTTCTCTTTAGCTTCACGCTGTATCCCGCACACTGCAGGGTAGGCAGAGGGAACCTAGTGTTTAGACACTCCGTTCCCCACTTTCTGCCAAATTCTGAAGGTATTGCGTATTGAGTGGCGGAACTCAACGCCGCGCTTGTCCTCGACACCAGAGCGAAGAAATGGGAATATAAATTTAAGTAAATATTTCATCTCCTCGAGTGGGGATCGAACCAACAACCACTACAGTCACACTTTGTGCCCCTGCGCCACGACTGTCCTCAATGAAACATTCATTATCAAAAATTCAAATGACATTATTATCAATCAATATTGTACTACGAAAATAAATAAAAAATAACTAAATACGGCTTTCGTTGATTTTATTATTGACTAATGTAATTCACGCGTATTTTGATTTATTATTGGGCGTCTTAATGGCCACTCGAAAGAATTGTTTTCAAAGTTATCAAATTACTTTAATGTATTTGTGTACATTTGTATGTTTTAGTATGTAAATTGTGATTCAGCCTCTTTAGTATATATTAGAGAACGTAGTGTCTTTATGGAAATGGAGCGACTTAACATTAGGTTCCCAGATTCCCTTTGCCTACCCCGTTATGTGCGAGATACAGCGTGACTTTAAGTCCCGCACCTCAACACATATCTCGAAGATTTGGCGGGAATGTAGGGAAAGTATAAAACAGCAATAAGAAAAGATTTCTGTATTTATTTTATAAATTCAATATTTTCAATTAAAATTAGAATTTGTATATGGAACCTATATTTTTTTATTATCTATATATATAAAAGGACTTGTGCTGACTGAATGAGGTAAGACGCACGCAGAGCCGTAACCGCTGTGCGTAGAAACGTGAAACTTGGGCAGATGTTTATTTTCATATTCTGGACATCCACTAAGAAGGGAATTTCAAAAATTTTAACCCTAAAGGGATGTTGATGAAAGTTTGTATGGAAAAAAATTTTAGTCTGCACCGATTTTTATAAAATTTAAAATTCAGACTCCTAAAAATATTTCATTGAACACGTGTTTCATGTTTTTTAAGAATTCACCCCCTAAGGGTTCAAATAAGGGATTGAAAGTTTATATGGAAAAATCTTTAAATTGCCACCGATTTTTATAAAAAATTTAAATTCAGACTATTAAAAATATTTTATTGAACGTGATTTTTTTAGAATTCACTCCTAATAAGCGGGCGAAGCCGCGTGTGCCCTCTAGTTATTTATATATTTGGATATGGAACGTATATTTTTTATTATTATTTTTAACTTCACGCTTCATACCGCATATAGTAAAGAAGGCAGACAGAGCCTGGGAATCTAATCTTAAGTTCCATTCCCACTCCGTTCGCATTAAGACATTTCGTGTCATTGGCGGAACTCGACGCCGCACTTTGCGTTATTACCAGCGCGAAGTTATTAAATATTTCATTTCCTCGAGTGGAAATCGAACCCACATCCTGTCACGTTACGGTCACACGCATGTACCAAGATAGGTCTCACGACGAGACCAGACCAGACCAGACCACATACCGCACTAAGTCACAATAAAATTATCTTTTTTATTTAAGATGTTGAAACAGCAATTATGGTTTCACTGCAAAGTACTTAAAAGGTATAGGAAGTAGGCACACACTGTTAGAATTTAATGCGTCTGCGTCAGTTTTCTATTTTTGTTGAAGCCGTAGGGTGTATAATTGTGGCTTAAATGTTCATATATGATGCTTAGTGCAGGAAAAAGGCCAGCCGTGGCGCAGGGGCACAAGCGTGTGACTGTAAGCGCGACTGGTAATGGGTTCGATCCCCATAGAAATAAAAGATTTATTTAAATTTATATTTTCATTTCCTCGCTATGGTGTCGAGGCAACTGCCACTTAGCATCTAATGCCTCCAGAATTCGGCGGAAAATGGAAAACGGAGTGTCTTAGCACTAGGTTCCTTCTGTCTACCCTCCTGTGTGCGGGATAAAGCGTGAAACTGATTTTATGAAGAAAAAAAAATCTATTACGGCTGTATCCCACATATAGCAGGGTAGGTTGAGAAAACCTTGCATAAAGAGACTTTGTTCTCAATTTTCTGTTGTTAACAGGGCGTGTTAACCATACTTAAATAATTAACCGATAAATATTCGTATACTTTAAGCGGGCGAAGCCGCGAGAGGACCGTTAGTATGTCGATATATATATTCATTTTTAATTATTTATTACGCGCTTTATAGCTTTCATGATTTTATCACATTTTTTCCACTTATGATAGTTAAAAATTTATGCATCGCAGCGTTTAATTAACGTGTAAAATTTTAACCAATAAAAATGCCCTTTTACTAAAATTAAATAGTCCAGGTGAGGTGAGGGTTGATAAGTGCATATGGTTAATTAATTGTATAATTCATAGTAAAATGCACCCTCCTGTGTGTTATAATTTATTAAATTAGGTAAAATGATTATTAAAATTTTAGATTTATGTCTGTACAGCACGGCATAGCAGCTGATTATAGACGAGACAGTTGTTGGTTCGGTTCCCACTCGGAGGATGAATTATTTTAATTGCCTGGACTATAATCTGGACACAAAACAAAATACATTGTCGATTTTAACCAGTCACCATGCAAAAGTACGTAAATTGGGCGGGAGTATCTTAACAATAGGTTCCCTCTGTATACCCTACTATATATAGGATACAGCGTGAAGCAAAATAATAAGAAAAAAGTATAAATATTATGATATGAATAACGTGAGTCCGAGCCGTTTTATCATACTGTAATAAAAATATTAAAAAAATTAAAAAACCCCCGATCTATCTCGTCACTACCTGGTTTTGGAAAAGTGCTTATAGTTAAAACCCATCGTGATAAACAAGGCTTTCGATTAAAAAACCGCACTCAAACTGATTCATTCTTTCGGGAGCTACGGTGCCACAGACAGATACACATAGATACAGACTGAGGGACAGATGAAACTTATAACACACTTTTACTTCGGAGATTAAATAATGTATTCAAAAAACAGAAAATATACCAATACATTCAATTTAAAAAAAAACATTAATAAAGAAAGAAATATTTATTCCATTCCACGAATTAATCAGGTGACAATTATTGCATATAATTAACTTTGTCTTTTAACAAATAAAGATTTCGAATATCTATAATCACACAAGTAAAACTACTACTACTTACGAACGCAAAAGATATACATGACATCCAGTCATGTATAAATATTAATCAAATCAAATCAGCTTCACGCTGTATCCCGCACTCAGTAGTGTAGGCAGAGGGAACCTAGTGCTAAAACACTCCGTTCCCCACTTTCTGCCGAATTCTGGAGGCATTGCGTGTTGAGGGGCAGAACTCAACGCCGCACTTAGCCTCGACACCAGAGCGAAGAAATGAAAACATAAATTTAAATAAAGTTTCATCTCCTCTAGTAAGTTTCATCTCCTCGAGTGGGGATCGAACCCACAACCAGTCGATTTTCCAGTCACACTTCGTACCGCTACGCCACGACTGGCCTCAATATAATCCTCGATGTATAAATGTTAAATATTACATCGAGGATTATATTGAGACAAGACACTATATATTTCCACATCTCAAAACTTTCAACATAGTAGTTTTCGTTCAAATCGAACCCACAACCAATGCGTGACACTACGTCACCCCAGCACCCTATTACCCCAAAACATGAAAAAAATACGCTTTTTAAAGAGGGTGTAAGTAGTTATATTGGGGTAAAATGATTAATTTGGTATAATGAAACACTTTGAAATATGATCATCTAGCATGACTTGTAAAGTCAAAATTTTACGAGGTGATATCGTCATTTATCATTATCATCTACTACGTATAATATAATGTACGCTTATTTAATTAAATTAACACTCCAATGAGGCCGTCGTTGAGGCCAGTCGTGGCGCAGGAGCTCGAAGTGTGTGTAAGCGCGACTGGTTGTTGGTTCGATTACCACTTAAGGATATTTAATATTTCCATTTTCTTCGCTCTGGTATCGGGGGAAAGCGTTGCGTTGAGTTCCACCACTTTAATCGCAATGCCTCCGGAATTTGGCGGAAAATAAAGAACGGAGTGTCTTAACTTAAAAGATAAACTTATTACGCCACGTTTTCGCCTCCAAAAAGTTAATAAATCTTTTATGGGTCTGAGTATACATGTATATAATAAACTTCCGCAGTGTATTCGAAGTTTGCCACTACCACAATTTAAAGTAGCTTTAAAAAAAATACTAACAAGTAAAGCTTATTACACTGTTCAAGAATATTTAGAGGATAAACATGGTCCATACATGTTATTATTCCATACATGTTATTATTCCATACATGTTGTTATTAATGTCTATTAAATGTGATGCAGGATAGCTGCCAGTTAATGTAATAAAATTATATATTATACCATTGACTTTGAAAAGAGCAACTGTTGAGTTTCTTGCCGCCTCTTCTCAGCAGAACTGCCTTCCGAACCGGTGGTAAGTTTTTTTTGTTATATGTTCATTCGACGATTTAAAAGTGCTTATAAGAGTTTATTTGAATAAAGAATATTTTGAATTTGAATCTGAATTTAGCATTAGGTTCCCCCTGCATACACTGCTGTGTGCGAGATACAACGTGACGTATTGAGGCCGTAGTGGTGTAAACGCACAGCTTGTGACTGTAAACACGACGGCTGTGGGTGCAATTCTACCCGGGAGAATTATATAATATTTGCATTTCCTTGCTCTAGTAGAAAGAAAAGTTGCGGCGTTGAGTTCCGCATTGCTTCAAAAATTGGGGAACGGAATGTGTTAACACTAAGTTTCCTCTGTTAGAAAATGTTTTTTTATCAAAATTAATTTTAATCTATTTTTTACGAAAATCAAATAGACAAAGTCATTAGTAGGAATTAGTTTTAAAGAAAGTTGTAACGGTGTTAAGGACTAATTAGAAAGTAATTATAGAACAAAGTTCTAATTGACTTCTGTAATGCACGTGGAAAGTTAGTATTACGCATGTTTTATTATAGTGTACTAATTATGTGTTTATATATATATATATATATATATATATATATATATATATATATATATATATATATATATACACATATAATATTCCTCAAGTGGATCGAACCCACAACCATCGCGAGTATATGAACACTTATCAATTGGGCCACGGCCGTGACATCAAGAACGACCTTTTTGTTCCTACTAATTGTCCTTTTAAACGAATGATCGATAAAAAAAACTTTATTCTATATGTAATGGCGGCGTATACATAAAAACTAATGTGTGTGGCTGCGCTATACCGATTTTATATTCGCCCCCAACGCAATGCAATTTTACAGTGGAAAATGTTAAATTTTGTTCAAAATTGTTTTGCTCGTTCGGTTTAGAGGTGAATATTGTATCAAAATATACATGTAAAATGGAGGTAAACACAGAAAAAGTATTTTATATGAAACTCTCTAAGCACATTTATCTTATTCCATATTTAAGAAAATATTTATTTTATTTATTTATCAGCTTCACGCTGTATCCCGCACACAGAAGGATAGGCAGAGGGAACCTAGTGTTAAGACACTCCGTTCCCCACTTTCTGCTGAATTCCGGAAGCATTGCGTGTTGAGTGGCAGAACCCAAAGCCGCGCTAAACCAGAGCGAAGAAATGGAAATATAAATTAAAGTAAATATTTCATCTCCTCGATTGGGGATCGAATCCACAACCAGTAGGTTTTACAGTCACACTTTGTGCCCCTGCGCCACGACTGGCCTCAGAAGAAATAACTTTTTCTAAAAATTTAAGAAAATACTTTTTCTAAAAATATTATATTTTTTTCGGATACTGGAACATACAGTCTAGGAATATATCTGTTCTCCCTAGTGACGATGTAGGGTTTATCAAAACTGATGTAATGGTTGGGCTTATCCGCTTTATGGTCACACACAGCTGCCTTCGATAGATGCCCATTCTTGACATCGCGTGAACCGCGAAGCTATTGAAAAAAAAAACATCCTAACTCAATAGAGAAGACGATTGGAAACGTTCTAGTACCTGATACCCTCTCATAACACCTTTGAATTGTCAAACCCAATACACCAGAGGGCAAGAGAAGAAGAGAAGTCAGCTAATTCTGCAAGAATCCAGGGCATTGCGTTAAACAATTAAAAAATCGTTGGCGGTAGTTTGATATAATAATTAAGTAGTCTGGATAGACGGATGCTATGTAAGTCTATTACTAAATGTGATTACGGGCTACCGTAAAGTATTTAAAATATTAGGTTACCAAAAAAATTTATATATATTAAAAATAATTATAATATCCTAAATATACCTAAGCACTTATGGTTAGATTAAAGAATCTTATTACAGTTAAGCCAAATAATGTTGATTTTTAAGCTTCAAGTCTCTTCTTACATAACAAGGTTAGGCAGGGAAACCTAGTGACAAAATAATCTTTTTTTGTTTCTACTTTTCACACATATTGGGACGTGGTGAGTGGCTAACTTCAATATTACATTTTGTCGTAAAATATTATAATCTAAATATAAATATATTTATATTCCTCCGAACGGTAAATCCTTACCACACCCATCATGCTTACAGTCATTTGTCTCACTCTTTAGGGAACCTGAGAACCTCGTGATAAGACACCCCGTTGCCGTTAAGACATTTCCGTTCCCCATTTTCCGTCGAATTCTGGAGACATTGCATACATTGAGTGGCAGAACTGAAAGTTGCGCGTTACCTTGTTACCAGAGCAGGGAAATGAAAACATTAAATATTTAATTTACTTGAATGGGAATCGAACTCACAACTATCGCCTTTACAGTTGCACATTTGTGCCTCTGCGCCTCAATTAGCTCAGTATATCGATATGCAGTATATGATAAAATTGAAAAAGCTATCAACTTTTAACCATCATGTTCTAGCTTTAATCGATTAACAAAGAATTTTTTATAAATATTTTTTAACAAGACATAGTATTAAAACTTTATAGATAAACGTTTTAACCTAACCTTATTTAAGGAGAAAGCCTTATATGTAGAATTGTAGATATTAGAATTTTTCATACTAGAAATTTGACTTTATTGAGGTCGTGGTGCAAGGACACACTTGTGTGGCTGTAAACGCAACGATTGTGGGTTCGATTTCCACTCGGGGGAACTAAATTCTTAACATGTTCATTTCAAAGCGAAGACGTTCTGACAAGGTGAGACGTTGAGTTTCGCCTCTCAACACGTAATGCCTCCAAAATTCGACGAAAGGTGGGGAACGAAAGTGTCTTAATGGGAACTGAGTATCTTAACATTAGGTTCCAAGGTTTCCTCAGCCTGGAGCTATTTCCTCTTAATTCTCCCTTTTGATATTTACTCATTTAATATATTATTCACTAGAAGCATTGCCTATTTAGGAACGGAACCCACGACCTCCTAGTAACTATTATGGTCTGAAATAAACGTTTTAAAGATATCAAACCTTTCCTACGCTAACTTAATCGACTATAGCTATTTGAAGATCCATTTACCCTCACAAAGTACACGATTTATGATAGGAAAAAGAATATAAAGGTCTGTATAGATTTTTTTTGGAAGTTTTGTTTAGTTCAAAGTATCTCCTAGAAATATAAAGTTATTTGTTAATTATATTATATATTTACAGTTTAAATAAAATATAACCAAATATGAATAATGTACAACTATATGAGCTACACTTGATTCGGGGGAACAATTTTATTATATTTTTTTTACTTTCACGCTGTATCTTGCAAATACCCGGATTGGTAGAGGGGGCCTGGGAACCTAATATTAAGACACTCTATTTTCCATTAAGACACTTCCATTCCCAATATTCAGCCGAATTCTGGGTGCGTTGCGTGTTGAATTGCGGAACTCAACGCCACGCTCTGTCTCATTACTACAGCAAGGATATTAATGTGTTATTCTGATGTGTAAGCTATATTACTGTAAAATTTCAACTAATTTCGTTCTCTAGTTTATGCGTGAAAGTGGAACAAACATCCATTCTCACAAACTTTTACATTTATAAAATGAATAAGAGTAAGGTAAGATTCTAAATTTCAAAGTTTATATTTTACTACACAAATTTTAAAGAAAGAACGCAAATTACTATTTACTAGAATTGAACTCCGAACCGTTAGCCAATAATTAAATTTTAACCTTCTGCGGTCTGTATCAAACCGCCTTCGTTAGGTAAAGCAGCCGTGACATCAGAATGGTGTAATTATTTATTATGATTCACATAGGAACGAGGTCGAAATTTAGTACGAACTAATCTATATACATATAATTAAACAGTACAAATATTTCGTCTGTACATTTGGTATTTTTGACTAAAATGGATTGGAGAGGAACATTTAAAAAGAATAATGGAAAGCAAAAAAAATTTTTAGAGGCCAGTCGTGGCGCAGCGGCACGAGGTGTGACTGTAAAACCGACTGGTTGTGGGTTCGATCCCCACTCGAGGAGATGAAATATTTATTTAAATTTATATTTCCATTTCTTCGCTCTGGTGTCGAGGTTAAGCGCGGCGTTGAGTTCTGCCACTCAACACGCAATGCCTCCAGAATTCGGCAGAAAGTGGGGAACGTAGTGTCTTAACATTAGGTGGTTCCCTCTGCCTACCCTGCTGTGTGCGGGATTCAGCGTGAAGATGATTTGATTTATTTATTTTTAAAAAAAAAAAATTTTTAAGAATTTCTTGTCTGTCTGTATGTATGATCACACTTATCTCCAAAAGTACTCAATTGATTTACTTAAAACTTTCACCAATTGCTTTGTTTTTAACTGCTTAGCAAAACATTTACAGTTTGTTACATCAAAATTGATTTATTAAAAAAAAGTTATCGTCATCATATAATAAATTCGAACCGCTGATCCGGTTGCAATAAAATTTCATATAGAGATACTTGAGGAGGTCTTGGGATGAACATGGCGGCTTTATTATTTTTAATATTAAGAAATTCCTTTAGTTACTTTTAGATCAATCGTGGCGCAGGGGACAAAATGTGACGGTATGCGCGGCTGGTTGTGAGTTCTAGCCCCAGTCGAGGAAATTAAATATTTACTCTTACTTAACAATTAAACGTAAAATAAAAAAATAAGAAATTAGAACATTTTCTCTTGAAAAGTTTACTTTTTCCTGACTGCTAAGGAACGGTTATTACTTAATTTTTTAAAATAAAACAGGAACTTAAATTTAATTCATTTACAATACATATTTAGAAAAAAAAATGCATATTAAAATGTCACAAACTAATGTAAGATAAAAATAAAATGAAGTTCCTTACAACAACTGTAAAAGTACCTCATATTTTTCAATTAGGTACGTACACCTTCGAAAATTGAGACAATAATAGATCCATTCTTGCGTTCGTTCTTCGTTAGCTTCACGCTTTATCCCGCAAATAACAGTTTACGCAGAGGGAAACTCTAGAAGATCTAGTGTTAAGACACTCCGTTCCCCGATAAATGTCATATAATCAAAATCTAAGTCTTTCTAAAGAAAAAATTAAAAAGAAAATTAATCTTTACTCTTAACATATTTTTCAAAAGTATATCGCAATGTTTCAATCATAACACGCCATGTGTCGAGAATTTGGCGGAAAGTGGGAAATAGAAGTGGTTTAATGGGAACGCGGTTCCATCACTAGGTTCCCAGGTTCTCTTTGCCTACCCTGCTATATGCATGATACAGCTTTAAGCTAAAAAAATCAAAAATGAAATTAAAACAAACAATATTCCTATAACAAACACACATAAAAATTCTCACCACGTACAAATTTTACATATTCCAGACATAATCCGTTGTTCTGGGCACTTTTCAATAATACGAATTAACTGGTAGACCTATTTATGTAACGAACTGAAACATACAGAGTTAAATTGAATTTTATAAGTATATGTAATAGGTATTTATATATTTTTCTTATATTAATGCAAGAAATAAATATTAGTTAATTAAATCAAATAAAACTTGAAACCAGCTTTGGACTTTCTCTCTTAATAATATAGAAAGAAATTGAGCTATGTTCAGAACACTGAAAATTTCATATTTTTTTAGCTTCACTGTGTATCCCCACATACCAAGTAAGCAGAGGGAACCCGGGAACCTAGTGTTAAGATATGCCTATTAGTCTTAATAGGCAATTTAATAGACAATAATTTCTATGATTTTGACGCAGAAGTTCAAGTGTGCGAATGTAAACGCGATGGTTGTGAGTTTATTTCCCACTTGAGTGAATGATATATTTATTATTTTTATTTTCTCGCTCTGGTAATGAGGAAAAGCAGGGCGTTGGGACTACTTCCATTCCCCATACATAAATATCATAAATTTGTCCCTTCTAATAACAATATTAAAAAAATATTAACACTATCCCACGTAGATGGAAGTTCTACCTGATGTCAAAACACTCTCTTCTTCGCTTTCCACCTGAATAGCTGTTGTTGAATGGCGAAACTCAACGCGGTAAAATGAAAATAAAACCGAAGTGGGAATCAAACCCTAGACACTACCATCCCATTTACTGTTATACACACCACGATATAAAGTATTCGAAAAATGTCTTCTAAATTAGTTTTAAAAATTATTTTATTTTTTTTGGTAAACGCAAAAAATTGTATCTTTAATAAGCCCCGATATAAAATCTCTTTCGAAAGATTGAAAATATACAAGAAGCTTAGGAAAAACGCCCCTTACGTTAGCTGAATATTTTATCAGCCTGCCTTTATATTTAGCTTAAATTATTTAAAGGAATGTAACGATGGGATTTTAATTATACCATAGACATAATAATAGTTTTACAGCAGTGCTTCCATATATATAAAGCATTAATAGACAATTTCTATTTTTTTTCTTTAACCTATATATATTGAATATAGATTAAAAATATATTAAAATATGTATTGATTACAATGAAAAAAAATATTTCACACGATTTATTACTTATGTTCGAATATATTTTTTTTGTTATGGATTTGCCGGATGTTAAACATACATAATCATTTAGAGTGTTATTCATTCGTTTACGATTGAAAGTTTATATAACAATGCCTCCAGAATTCGGCAGTAAGTGGGAAACGGAGTGTTTTAACATTAGGTTCCCTCTGCCTACTCTGCTGTATGCGGGATACAGCTTGAAGCCGATAAATACTATAATAGATAAATTCAAAGTAAGAAAAACTTCAGCTCTATAATATTAGTCATAATTAGGAAGTTTTAATGACGCAGTATTATATGGATTTATTTATATNTATATATATATGTATATACATACAACATACATTTTAACTTACTGTAACACTGGGTTGCCTCTGCCTAAAAAGGATACAGACAAAACATCTGTTAAGTTTTTTTTATTTAAAAAAAATATCCTGCATAGACCATCAGACCTAAATTACTCTTCCATTAATAAGTGACTGACAGACAACGTAGAGCCACAACTAATAGCCTTAAAAATGCACATTATGGAGGACTCTGAGAGAAGAAATAAGTTCACATCTTGAAGTTTATTCAAAAAAAGATACGAGCGACGACCAACTAGTCGATTATATAGCAAAATAAATCAAAACATTTATACACCAGAAACGAAGAACACAATTTCAAAAGAAAAACCGACACTTATATTTATATTGACATTGAATAAAAAGCACTTAGACCCTCTTCAAATATGTTTGAAAGATCAATAAATAACTTTATATTACTATTTTATAGGCTTATTACGTTTCCTCTAAACGGGCACCTTTACCTTAATTTTTACTATCAAATAAAAAGTTAGAGGCCGTCATGGCGCAGGGGCACACGAGAGTGACTGTAACGCAATGGTTATGGGTTCGATCCCCACTCGAGGAAATGAACTATTATTTATTAATATTTTCATTTCTTCGTTGAGTGCCGTCACTCAACACGCCATGCCTCAAAAAATTCGGCGGATAGTGGGAAACGAAGTCTCTTAACACTAGATTGCCTCTGCCTACCCTGCTGTGTGCGGGATACAGCGTGAAGCAGATTCATTAGTATTTTACGGGCTTATTACGGTTCCCCTAGACGGGCACCTTCACCTTAATTTTTACTATCAAACAAAAAGTTATTAAAAGTACATCCTTTTACCTTTAATATTTTACGCTGAAGTATCTTTATTACTAAACTTAAATTACCCTCGGGATATTTAAACCTTAACTAAACTTCTTCATTTAACGAAATCCGATATTAAGATTTATTATAGTAATTAGTTATTATATTTACTTGTAATTAGAAGATACAAGCCTTGTAGTTGTCTTGTCTTGTAGTCACTTAAAAATATATGTATTTTCATTTCTTCACTCTGGTGTCGAGGCAAAGTGCGGCGTTCAGTTACACCACTCAAACGCAATACCTCCAGAATTCGGCGGAAAATGATAAACAGAGTGTTTTTTCTTCCTTCTGCCTAACCTGCTATGTGCGGGATACAGCTCGAAACTGATTTCTGTATTACATAATATATATTTACTTTCAACGAATATTTTCACATAATAATAATAAACTAACAAACAAAAACATTAAAACAACTCGAGTGAATCTCACTGTAAATTTGAAGAAGCACTTGGCGTGACTCGCAGAGTGCACTAGAATGACTAAAAAATCCACGTAAAAATACACTGTAGTGTTAATTAAATCAAATAAACAATTTAAATTTTCGCCACAAATAATTTCAAAAAATACCCAAAAACTTAATAAAATAACTTTAGAGTAAATGGGTTTTTTAACTTAAATTATTATTAATATAATAATATTATGAAATACGAACCGGATATAAATGATATTATCATCAACGTTAAAACTACGTGATTGTACGTAAAGTCCACACAACACGGTACACCGCTACGGCGGTGACGGCGCGACTGAACTTTTGAAGCTTGGACGGGGCTTGATGTGGATGTATGAAAGTTTTGTACCTCGGTTAATTATTTTATTTACTTTTATATAGTATGTTTTGGAGTTATTTTTAAGAAAATGTGATTTTTTTGTTATTTAGATTATCGTCTAACTATAGATGAGGCCAGTCGTGGCGCAGGGGCACAAAGTGTGACTGTAAAAATCGACTGGTTGTGGGTTCGATCCCCACTCGAGGAGATGAAATATTAATTTACATTTATATTTTCATTTCTTCGCTCTGGNAAATATTTACTTAAATTTATATTTCCATTTCTTCGCTCTGGTGTCGAGGCTAAGCGCGGCGTTGAATTCTGCCCCTCAACACGCAATGCTTCCAGAATTCGGCAGAAAGTGGGGAACGGAGTGTCTTAACACTAGGTTCCTTCTGCCTACCCTGCTGTGTGCGGGATACAGCGTGAAGCTGATTTTTAGTCTCACTATAAACGCAACATTTGTGGGTTAAATTCTCGCGGCATTGAGTTCTGCTACTCAACACGTAATCTATTAAAAATTGGCCGGAAAGATGGGAGCGGAGTGTTTTAACACTGAGTTTCCCCTACATACGAGATACAGCGTGACACTATTTATTTATGAGTTAAATAACGAATGTTATATGACTACATCATGTTAAAATTTCAAGAGAAGCATTGATTAAATCGATTGAATTTTTTTTAAGTTGGTTAGAATATTTGTGATAATAATATAAATAAGCCTTTGTAACGGTTAAAAACTAGAACTGCTACTACCGTCAAAATAAATTTTACGATCTTAGTATTAATCTATCGAACTTAATATTTATTAAAAGTAAAACGTCTATTTTTTCCCACATAGTAGGGTCAGCAGAATGAATGAGTTAAGAAACTCTGTTCCTCCTTTCCATTGGACACATTGGAATTTAAACTTATAACTATAGCGTTTAGAAACTGTCCCACTGAGCCACTACGACCTCCATATATGTATAACATAAAAATACTTGGCTCCTTCCATCAACCTATAATAAATATATGTATAATATATAAAAGCAACATCAAAGAATCTACTTATATCATTAGCCCTCACATTACGCCGGAAAATTAAGAATAACAAAATGATTTTCTTCTTTTGCCGCGCCGTTAAACTTGTCCCTTTATGGAAAATCACATCTTAAGGCGAAATTTTCGAATTAAAATCTTTGAGGCCACCGTGGCGCATGGGCGCAAATGTGTGGCTGTAAACGTGACAGGTTGTGGGTTCGATGCCCACTCGGGGAAATAAATTATTATGTTTTAATATTTTAATTTATTCGCCTTAGCACCAAGGCAAGAGCCCGGCGTTGAGTTCCGAGACTCAACACGCAATACCTCGAAATGAAACGGAGTGTTAACACTCACAAACACACACACAAATACACTATTCTCTCTGCTTTCCTTTCTTGATTAAAATTTATTTTGTGGTTAAAATTTCTATCGTCATCGTGACGTTATAAGCGTGATAGTAATGAGTTCAAAATTCCACTTGTGGTAATAATTCTATATCCAATAATATTATAAACTGAAGAGTTTGTTTGGTTGAACGCGCTCATCTCAGGAACTACTGATTGGCATTTTAAAGATATTTTGACAAATAGTCTATTTTTAATATAATAGGTTATTTTATATCTTTTTAGAGACCAGTAGGTTTGATCCCCAGTGGGTTTGATCCCCACTCGAAGAGATGAAATATTTACTTAAATTTATATTTCCGTTTCCTCGCTCTGGTGTCGAGGCAAAGCGCGGCGTTGAGTTCTGCCACTCAACACGCATTTAATCTAGAATTCGGCAGAAAGTGGGGCACGGAGTGTCTTAACGCTAGGTTCCCTCTGCCTACCCTGCTGTGTACGGGATACAGCGTGAAGCTGATTTTTGATTTTTTACATAACGATAATAATTTCGATCATTTTCTGTTATCTACTGTACTGCAATCAGAGCTATCTCGGGTACTTAGATTGTGTCCTGTGACATACGCAACTCCATTTTAATATATATTTTTTTCTTTATCGTATTTTGACGATAAATGAAAGTCATCGCTAGGGTAAAAACTTTAATAATATCTTTATTACAATACCTATAAAATATACATAATACTGTAAGACTTCACGCTGTATCCCGCGAACAGTAGTTGAGGTAGAGGGAACCTAGTGATAAGATACTCCGTTCTCCACGCAACATAAAAATAATAATTAATTTCCACGATTGAGAAACGAACCCACAACCATCGCATTTATAGTTAGACACTATACCACTAAGTCTATTTAAAACTACCGTTGAGAAAAATACCCGAAAATACTCAGAATATTCCCTAAATATTTCACATTACTTATTTATTTTTACCGGAAATCAAATTTCGCTATGAAGGGCGTCCCTCTAATGCCTTCCGGCGTTTCAATAATGTAATAAACTTACAACATCTTAACCCTATAAATTCACTTTTTGATCGTGGTTGAGCCTGTGGCGAAATGTTCTATGGATATTACCATTTTTGTTTCCTTTTTTTGTCATACAAAAAGACAAGGATGGGAAGTTCCGAAGCGACATCTCGTACTAAGTTATAGTGATCGCAGGGAATGTAAGTTAAGTAATAAAAATAAAGAATATAATGTATGTATGTTTGTGTTATGGTTTTCCTCTTATTTGCTTTCTCGATTTGTAGAAAAAAATATTTATCTTTACTATATTTTTCCATGTTGAAATATTTCTCTACTGTGGAAGAGTTCCTATACATATATATCCATACCTATATTATAAATTCGAAAGTAACTCTGTCTGTCTTTTACGCAATCAGGGCCAAACTGCCAATTCAATTGCGATAAAATACTCATATAGAGATACTTGAGGGGCTGCGGATGAACATAGGTTACTTTTTTTCTCATATTTGTAATATTTTCGATATATACTAATATATTAAAATATTTTTTAATTTGACAGGCAATTTATTCTGCCATGATAATAACAACCGACAGTTGCTAAGCAACAACGGTTTGCAAAGTTTATTTGTTGTTATAAGAAAACGTCACCAAAGTGCTTAACGCATTCATAGCGTGCGCCGACTCCACCTTATAGAGATACATAAAAATAATGTTTTACAAAGATATTGTCCTTTAAAAAATGTTTAAAAAAGTCCTCGATACATATACCATGTTTATCTCTGAAGGTTGAGCAAAAGTAACCATTTTTTGGTTACGTTGGTTGTATGTATTTTCTGTAATTTGATATTGATCCTTATGAAAATGAATATAATAATCACTTTTATCAGCCTATCTAGATTGAAATTATAGTTTACTGTATAACATTCTAATAAATAATTAAGGAGATGTCACTGATTCGAAATGACCTAGCCTACGAGCGGCATAGTATGACCGAGGCGAACGGGCAGGTGACTTTGACGGTTTTATAAATTTTCATACATTTTCAAACTACTCTAAATTTTTATGTAATTATTTACTGTTTATAATTAATTTATACTTTTCTTTGGTTCTTCGCTTATTCGAGTAGTAGATTAGTTAGATTTTCATAAATTTCTTGGTGTGGTGTAAGTTGCGGCACTGCGCGGCAGTAGCATAATATTATTTAAGTATTAAGGAAAGTATTGTTGGTTATTTCATCTCGGTTGGATGGTTATCTATACCGTTGTTGTGTATACACTTAATAAATTGTTGTTTTAGTTTTATGGGATTTTATTTGATATTGCTCGCAAAACTTATCATATTTAATGTAGAAAGAACTTTAGTTATTTTATATAGTATCTATGTACGCGCGCAAGGAAAGCGTGTAAAAAGATTTTTCCTGGGTAAATCAGTAAAATCGATCACTGAAAGTCCAATAAAAATCAATTCAGTTATTCTGGACATTAGCTCGGGGAAATAGAAAGACAGACAGACAAAAAATATATTTTTTTATTGTATTTGAGTATTATGTAATAAACCACATGCACTTTCAAAAACATAGCACAACACATTTAATTTTAATTCTTTTAAATATTTATTTTAGGTACTTTGATAATATTAATAATGTAGCTGGTTTTGTTTAGTTTTTTTTATTAATATTTTATTGGTTACGTTTACTTATAATTTTTTTCATCTAAATTAGTTAAATATTTTCAAAAACTATTTCATAAATAGATCTAATAAGCATTCGTATATTATAGTTTAAGCGGGCGAAGCTGCGTCCGGGTCCGCTAGTATTTTATATGCTTAGGTTACTTTTCAACACACCCCGTTCTCCACTTTCCGCCCAATTTTCGAGGCATTACATGTTGAGTGGCGGAATTCAACGTCGCGCTACCGCCGTCTACCAGAGCGACAAAATGAAATTCATTTGAATATTCAATTAAATTTAATAAAATAGATCGTCGTGGCACAGGGGCACAATGGTGCGACAGCTAACGCGAAGATTACGCGTTCGATTCCCACTTGAGGAATGAAATATTTAATGTTTTCATTCCCTCGCTCTGGTACGAGGCAAAGCGCGGCCTTGAGTTCTGCCACTCAACACGCAAGTTCTCGAGAATTCGGCACCAAGTTGAGAACGGCATGTCTTAATGTAATAGAAGTGAACATAAGGTTCTGAGATTTCCTCTCTCCCTCTACCTAATCCACCAAACCATCTACCACCAAAAGTCCTCTCCCAAACAACAAACAAAGTGAAAACGGAAGCATTGTACATACGAGCATAGAAAATATTCGGTAACGCTTCTCTGACAAAACAGCGCAACAACCCTATAATAAATGTAATGAAATATTGAGTGAAGTAAAGAAATTGTGTAAACAAAACTGGCAAGAGAATTGTGATGAACGATCTAGATATAAATGCATTTGGTATAATACATGAGTGATATAGCGTGATAGTGAGCGTGTGCGTGTGCCCGTGTGTGTGTGTGTGTGTGTGTGTGTGTGCGAGTGCACGAGCGAGTGCGCGTGAGCGTGAGCGTGCGCGTGCGCGTGTGCGTATGTGTGTGTGTCTGTGTGTGTGTGTGTGTGTGTGTGCGTGTGTGACTGATAGTGTGTGCGGAGTGAATTTTAAGATCACATAGCTTTAGATCTTATAACATAGACGTTTGTAACGGTGTATTAGCACACCCTCTTTCTAATGATGCATTACAATTAGCAAAAATGAATAAATAATATTTTGTATTTCATTTCTTTTCTATTTGTTGTTAAGTTTCTACATAATTGCAATAAGTGATATGAATCGCCCAATAACAATACTTCACACGAGTTTCCTGCCAATAGCATGGTATGCAGGGAAAACCTAGTGTTAAGACACTCCGTTCCTCATTTTCCACCGAATTCTGTAGGCATTGCGTATTGGTGTTGAGTGACCGAACTCAACACCACGCTTTATCTCGTTATCAGAACTAGTAACTAGTTACAAATGCATATTGTTAGGAAATTCTGTTAGTTTATATATATATAATTTCAAATTTAAAATAAACTCATTAAAATAATAATAGACTCTTATTACAGTATTGCAGATTTTCCCAGCTCCCACGGAAACATACTGACGAGTTTGAATTTCATTTAAACTTTGATTGTAACAACTTTTACGTCGGAACTGTTTCAGTATATTCTATTCAAATTATTGTTTATATAAATTTTGTGGTACACTAATCGAATTTAATTAATTTTTTTGTGTTTTTTTTTGTTTTTGCTTGAAATTGATTCTTTTAATAAACCTTGAGCTCTTTTGGGATTTTTTGAATCAAATATTATACTTACTTGTCATTATTAGCATCGTTATTTAAAATTATTTTCGTTTTCTCCCTCTGATAGATGAAGTGCTATGTTGTGATGTGTCACTCAACATGTAATGTCTCAAAAATTGGGTGGAAAATGGAGAACGGAGTATCTCAAGTCTAGGTTCTCTCTAACTGCCCTGATCTGCAGGAAAAATCGGGAAAATGCATTTTTATACAAAATCAAAAACATGTGTATAAAAAAGTATTCAAACTATTTTTTTTATATTTAAAACTTACTTATTCTATAAAAAATAAATTTCTCAAGTACCAAACTAAAAATGAAATTGTATAATAAATTAACTCATTTAAACCAATATAACAACAAATGACATTAATTACAGCATAACGCAATCTATCCATCACTGTCGCACATATAAATAAGCACACACGTTGGAAAGAGATAGCGCACATCAATTACACGTAACAGTGACAGTTAACAGAGTCCTCCCCAGCTCTTGACCGTTTTAATTACGCTATACCAGACTCAATCAGAAAAATGGTTGAATAAATAAAAAGTCACAATTAACTTCCATAGTTTAAAGCTTTTTCACGTTACAATGGCCTGCTATAATATTTTTTAAATATGAATTCATGAAAATAAGCAGGCTTAAATGATAATATGGAGATTTTTAAACTTTTTAATAGCACAGTAGGCAGACAGAACCTAGTGTTGACATACTCCGTTCTCTTTTGCTTGTTGAGTGGCAGAGATAAACGCCGCTGTTTGCCTTGCCAGATAAATATTTCACTTCCCCGAGCGTAAATTGAAGCCACAACCATCGCATTTAAGGTCAGACGTTATCCCACTATGTCACGTTGCATAGAAGTCTAGAAAAATTAAAAGAATCCATATCCTACTAATATTATAAATTTTTCACAGTTGCACTTTCTTGCAAAAATTACAGAACGAATTTAGATGAAACTTTATAGTAATAAAGTTTATATATCAGAATAACACATACAATTTATGTAAATACTTTATATAATTTGACTTTTAATGTAATAAATTCAAGCGGGCGAGGCCGCGTTTGGGTTGCTAGTATGTATACAGAGGACTTTCATTACCGAGTGACTGACTGACAGTCTGACAATAAGCAGCCGGAACTGGCGTGGCGTATAATTCTGAAATTTTGCATATTTCTTGAGAGAGTGTGGAGAATTTCTCGAATTTAATACGGCATCAGGAAAAATATAAGATATAATTAGGTAGGTAGGCTGGCATGTATAAACATTTCTACCTAAAATCCAGTTCGTTTTCCCGACCACTTACTCTAAATTATAGTAAAGTGGGGAACGGTGTGTTTAAGACACTCTAGGTTTCCTCTGCCTAACCTGCTGTGTGCGGGATACAGCGTGAAGCTGATTTAATTTAATTTAATTTATAATAGAAACTTTTCCACTAACACCAATGAAGGTTAGAATAGCGCTTAAAGATTAAAAGAAGGCAAAAATTCCTAAAAGATTTGACACCCTGAAATATCATGACATCACATCGTGTCTCTTACGTTACGTTGCATTATATGGAGAGAACTTTTTTCAAAACAAAATAATAATATTTATTTATTTTTTTTTTTTTGTATTTGTACAAAGAGTTTAAGAGCTTTTGTATGTATGTAGTATAAATAATTATTATGTATAATTTAAAAAAAATAGTGCAACTTGTCGATTTGCGGATTTGTAAGGGCTTCTTTTTCTTAAAAACAAAATTTAATATATTAAATTATCATAGCGCTACTATAAGGCAGCTTAAAGGCTATAAAATTGGATCCAAATCCAAGTCTTGAAATATCATATAGGTAAAAATATTTTTGGTCTCTCTGCTTCGTTAGAAAACCCGCGATTTTATGATCCGATACCCAACACGCAATTCCCCAGGTGAAAATTTAAAAATTTCAATACGTTTTACTTACCTTCCAGTTTATCCCTCTTTGGGAAGAACAAAGAACGAAACATCAAACACTATTGTCCCTACATACCTCTTTAGCCCGTTCACCTTATCACAAATGAATGAATACAGGCAAAAATTTGAAAACCCAGTCTAGTCTCAAAGAATTTTAACAAAAAATCCACCGCCATTGTTAGAAGCACACAAAATCGACAGGTGTTTGTGATAGCGTCCTTCGCCATTCCTTTTATTTATTGGTCCTTTTGTACGAGGTGTGCGGATATGTGATACCAATTATCTCTATTTTCAATTATTTCCAATGATCCATGTAGTTTTTTGTGAGTGTGGAAATTGAGGTTTTATATTGAAGAATATATGTATGTATATAGATATTATTTTGAAGTAAGATGTAAAAATGCTTAAAACGTAAACGGATTTTTTTTTAATCTTGCATTTGAAATAAAAAATCAAAATCAGCTTCACGCTGTATCCCGCCCACCGCAGGGTAGGCAGAGGGAACCTAGAGTTAAGACACTCCGTTCCTCACTTTCTGCCAAACTCTGAAGGCATTGCGTGTTGAGTGGCAGAACTCAACGCCGCGCTTAGCCTCGACACCAGAGCGAAGAAATGGAAATATAAATTTAAGTAAATATTTCATCTCCTCGAGTGGGGATCGAACCCACAACCAATCAGTTTTACAGTCAGTCGCACTTCGTGCCACTGCGCCATGACTGGCCTCAAGCATTTGCTTATGAGCATTTGTATCTATAAATATTTTAAGAGCTTAAAGGTTTTTTTTTTATGATTCAATTCAGCACTACAGACACTTGGTCCGTACACTTTTTTACGTTATTATTATATCTAATTTCCTTTTCATATATATTAATATATTTAAATACCGTAGCGTTTGACGCTCCATTCCCTCTGATTACCTCGCTAGGGACAAAGTGTGAAGCTAGTTTAGTTTAGTTTATATATATTAATTACATTATTGTTTTTATACATCCAATTAATACATATTATAAGAAAAAAATAATTTTAACTTTACATTATTTTATAATATTTCACTTAGATCTAAGGTGTAAGGCGACGGTTTATATAATTTTATAATATATTTAACAATTTTACACATTACTATTAAATAAAATAATTGATTTGGATGTGAGGAATTTTGCACTAGGAAGGTCATGACCGCTATGGGCACAAGTCTAATCTGAGGTGGGCACGGACCACCTAGATCCATTTCGCCCATACATGTGCATTTTTCATAGGTTTCAACGGTTAGACTAGTCATTTTTTTGTCGTCAGTCAACCGTCATTTTACTATTAAAGGACTTTGTTATATATATAGGCTTTATGAAAACTGTGAACATCAAAAAAAAAAAAAAATCAGCTTCACGCTGTATCCCGCACACAGCAGGGTAGGCAGAGGGAACCTAGTGTTAAGACACTCCGTTCCCCACTTTCTGCCGAATTCTGGAGGCATTGCGTGTTGAGTGGCAGAACTCAACGCCGCGCTTTGCCTCGACTCCAGAGCGAAGAAATAGAAATATAAATTTAAGTAAATATTTCATCTCCTCGAGTGGGGATCGAACCCACAACCAGTCGATTTTGGAATCACACCTCGTGCCGCTGCGCCACGACCGGCCTCGGTGAACATTTTTGTTCGTTCTTATTATGATTTATACTTGAGACCAATGCATGCTGTTTACATTCTCATATCACATTACTGCTCTATAATTATTATCATTTTATTTTTTTATGAGGCCAATCGCGGCGCAGGGGGACTGGTTGTGAGTTCGATCCCCACTGGAGGAGATAAAATATTTACTTACATTTATATTTTTATTTCTTCGCTCTGGTGTCGAGGCAAAGTGCGGAGTTGAGTTCCGCCACTCAACACGCAATGCCTCCAGAACTCGGTGGAAAGTGGGGAACGGTGTGTCTTAACTCTAGGTTCCCACTGCCTACCCTGCTGTGTGGGGGATACAGCGTGAAGCTGATTTAGATTTTTTTATATTTTTAATGTTTTATTCCACACTTAAAAAAGAAAACTAATATTGATTTGCAAAAATCTACCTACAGAGATGCTAACAACATAAATAAGCTGTAACAAGCGTATAAGCGTATAGTTCAATGAGAACGTATGGCTTAATTGGTCAGAGCGCTTGGACGGTTTCCAAAGAGGCGCGGGTTCAAATCCCTCTACGTTTATCCCTCCCTCTAAATTTTGACGTTTTCTTTTTTTACGTTTTCTTAATAAGTATTATCATTTTTTGCGATGCACAACCGTAAGCGTGACAGGTTATGGGTTTGATTTCCACTCTAGGAAATCTCTCTCGAGGGTTAATATTTTAATTTTTTACTGTGGTAACCAGGCCATGCGGTATTCAATTCCGCCACTCGATACGCAATACATCCATAATCCGGCGGAAAATGGTGAACGGGAGTGTCTTAATGGGAACGGAGACTTAACACTAAGTTCCTACGTTCCCACTGTCTACCCGGCTTTGTGTGTACAGCGTGACGTCAAAACAATATTATATTCACTCCTGTATGCATCTCTTATACGGTATAGTTAAAATATTATACAAAAACATATTTCGTATATATTAAAGTAAAATTTTCCAACATTTGAAACTTAGTTTAATAGAATATTTATAAATTTTTCATGTTTCTCGTAAAGTTCTGTGAAAGAACCGTGTATGGGAGTGGATAAGTAAGCTATTATGAAACAACCAATATTGTGTAAGAAAATTTTGTATGCTATTATTCAATTTTGTTATAAAAATCAGCTTCTCACTGCATCCCGCACACAACAGGGTAGGCAGAGGGAACCTAGTGTTAAGACACTGCATTCCCCACTTTTCGCCGAATTCTAGAGGCATTGCGTGTTGAGTGGCAGAACTCAACGCCGCGCTTTGCCTCGACACCAGGGCGAAGAATTGAAAAAAATAAATGTAAGTAAATATTGTATCTCCTCGAGTGGCAATCGAACCCACAACCAGTCGATTTTACAGTCACACTCTGTGCCCCTGCGCCACGAAGGGCTTCAACTTTGTTATACTCACGTTAAAATAAAAATGACTGATCATGGTAATTTAAAAACTTAATTTTATTTTTTTTTTACTGATAATAAAAATGCTAATAAATTACATCCATGAGAGGCACACGTGACGCAAAGGTACAAGCGTGACGGTCGTGGGTTCGATTCCCACTCGGGAGAAGGAAATATTTAATATTTTCATTTTGCACGTTCAGGGAAAGCGCGATGTTGAGCTCCGCCACTCAACACGCAACGCCCCAAAAATCGGTATAAAACATAATATTTTCTTCTCTTTATTTGAATAATAATAAAAACGACCAAACAGTATTTATTTATTATAATTACATATTTCGACGAAATAAACAAATAACCTTTATTTTTCCCTAATAGCGATAATAAAAGGGAAAATTACGATAAAAAAATATTTATTTTTCTTTATTATCAAAAGAAATTAATGCTTTATTCAGAAAATATTATAATTTACTTTTAGATTATTTTTTTACCTATTAACATATTCATAAAATATTTCTTAAAATATTTTACCCCTATCCTAAACGATATATTAAATTATTAAAGGTTTAAATTATTTTAAACCTTACAAGTACCACAGCTAAGTAAGTACATGTCAGATGTAAGTAATTTGTGTACGATTATTATTGTTACCGCTATAGGTTATGGATTGGATTCCCATTCTAAAAAAGGAAGTATTTTAATATCTAAATGGTTTAGACAGAAAAAAATAAATCAGCTTCACGCTTTATCCCGCACATAGCAGGGTAGGCAGGGAGAATCTAGTATTAAGACACTGCGTTCCCCACTGTTCGCCGAGATCTGGAGGCATTGCGTGTTGAGTGGCAGAAGTCAACGCCGCGCTTTTGCCTTGACACCAGAGCGAAGAAATGAAAATATAAATGTAAATAAATATTTCATTTCTCCGAGTGGGGATCGAACCCACAACCAGTCGATTTACAGGCACACTTTGTGCCCCTGCGCTACGACTGGCTGGCACGACTAAATCAGCATCACGCTGTATCCCGCACGCAGCAAGGTAGGCAGAGGGAACCTAGTCCTCCGTTCCCCATTTTTCACCAAGTTCTGGGGACATTGCGTTTTAAGTGGTGGAACGCAACGCCGCGCTTTGTCTCGACATCAGAGAAAAGAAATGAAAATATAAATGTGAACAAATATTTAATTTCCTCGAGTGGGGATCGAACCCACAACCAGTCGATTTTAATTTACACTTTGTGCCACTGCGCCACGACTGGCCTCATATTATAATTTAATTTACATATAATTATAAAAGGTAAAACTATTACCTTTCGAAATCCTTCGTCTTTATCTCGAGGGCATATCCATAGGTTTGCATGTGGTTGATAGAGACCCATATCAATAGAAAAGTGACATAGCGAGTTACCCCGTAAATTTATAATAGTATATCGTATTGTTCTTTATCATAGACAAGATTTTCATAGAGAAAGAAAATATTTTAAACATTTTAAAGTGTTAATCCACACTTAGGAAAGAAGAATACTTATTTAGAAAACGTATAAAAATTTGAACGTAGCGGGACTCGAAGCCGCGCCTCCTGGAAACCGATCAGGCGCTCTGACCACTAAGCCATACGTTCTCATCAAGCTACGTCGAAATTTTTGTACGCTTGTTACAACTTATTTATGTTGTTAGCATCTCTGTAAGGAGATTCTTACAAATTTCCGCTACCCAAAGATAATTACTAAGAATTATCGACTGGCAAGAGAGAATGCTATTTATTAAATATTTTAAATATTATATTTTGACTTTTGTATTATATATATAGACTAGTGGGCGTGCGCAGCTTTGCCCGCTTATTTGCACTTTTAGGGGTGAATTCTAAAAAAACCACGAAAGACGTGTTCAATAAAATATTTTTAACAGTCTGAATTTAAATTTTTATAAAAATCGGTGGCGATTTAAAGATTTTTCGATGTAAACTTTCAACTCCTTATTTGAACCCTTAGAGGGTGAATTCTAAAAAACCATGAAACACGTGTTCAATGAAATATTTTTAGGAGTCTGAATTAAATTTTATAAAAATCGGTGCCAATTTAAAAAAAAACCATATAAGCTTTCAACCCTTATTTCATCCCTTTAGGGTAAAATTTTTCAAAATCCCTTCTTAATGGATGTCCAGATTATGACAATAAACATTTGTCCAAATTTCACTTTGCTACATCAGCGGTTACGGCTGTGCGTGCGTCTTACCTCAGTCAGTCAGGTACATGTCATTTTAGATGATACAATAATAAATTTTGTAGAATGTGAACCCAGGACCCACCCAGCATCCTGACCCTCAACAGGAAAGACAAGTCATAAGTATAATGAACAGCGTAATTTATTAAGTTTAATGCTTATAAAGGTCTTCTCACATAGAGATATTAATGTGTTTACTGCGTTGGATATACTCGTGTGTGTATCTAATTAGACGAAGCTAACAATATTATTCAAGCATCCTTATTTGCTTTATCCTCTCTAATTTCCTTTTCCCGCATTTTATATTTTTTCCTTTATTATTAATAAAATAATTATTATAATTTATTTCTTATTAATTCGTTTGTCGATTTATTATTTCTTGAGATTTTGATTGGATGGAAGCAGTTTTTTGTGATATTTAATAGCTGTATGTTTTTACCGCATAGCATGGTAGGTAGAGGGAATCTAGTGTAAAGACACTCCGTTTCATACGCACCGCCGAGTTTTCGAGACATTGCTTTTTGAGTTGCGGAACTCAACGCCGGGCTTGTTACCAAAGAAAGATATGAAATTGTTCATTCAAACGTATAGGAATAGAAACCATAAACGCCACATTTATAATCAGATAACAGAAATGTGATACGGTGTTCAATTCCGCCATTCAACACGCAATGCTTCCAGAATTCTACTCAAAGTAAGGAACGCAAATATCATAATAAAGAGGGAGTCTAAGCACTAGGTTCCCAAGTTCCATCTGCCTACTCTGCTATGTGAGGCCACCAAGAAGAGTGATATAATATCTATTTCCTATATGTTTTTAACTAGCAATAAGTGTACCTTGAATTAAGCTCACTCTTCATCTTCATTCGATTCAAAAGTGCTTGCAAAAGTCTATTTTGAATTTGTATTAGAAAGAAAAGTAATTTTGATATTGCTTCTGTGCTAAGTTATCTTCTTTGTATTTTATACTCTACCGTTACTTAGAAACCGACAAACAAAGAAGATAGAATTAGACATTGAAAGCTGAAGTTTGTTATGTTGCGAGAGAAGATATATTATTGATATTGTTGAGTGGCGGAACTAAACGCCGCGCTTCCCTTCGTTAGCAGAGCTAGCAAATGATAATTTTCCTGGATATAATGGTGTCATATCGTATTTAAAAAACTTGGACATTAAAGTGTCCAAATGTGATATTAAACGCTTTGACAAATATAAAAAAGTTAACTAGATACGTCACACTTAACCTTCGATCGTGATAGATAGCCCTCATTTGAGCTTTCACATCGATCGTGTCAGCTACGGAATGAATAAAATAAATAAATCAGCTTCACGCTGTATCCCGCACACAGCAGAGTAGGCAGAGGGAACCTAGTGTTAAGACACTCCGTTCCACACTTTCTGCCGAAATGCCGAGTGGCGGAACTCAAGACCGCGCTTTGCCTCGACACCAGATCGAAGCTTATATTAATATAAATCTACTGAATAGATTTAGTAATTTGTGAAGCGCCATACATAAAATATATATCTTTATATTAGTAATGCTTTTAAGGAAAGTATCTGGTAGCTTACAATTTGGAAAATGTCACTATAAATTTTTTGAAGAAAAAGTTATTGAGACCGTCGTAGCAGAGTGCCGAATTATTGTCATTTCCTAGTTCTGGTAATAAAACCATACGCGGTGTTGAGTTCCACGATTCAATAACAATGTTTTGAAAATGGATGAAAATCATGGAACAGAGCTTCTTAACACTATGGGACCGTTTTGAAGTTACTAGCGATTAAATGAAATATTTCATTTTCTTGATCGAACCCACAAGCTGTTGCATTTACAATCGCTCGTTTGTGCCCCTGCACCACGACTAAACTCAACTCTACTCAACAACTTTTGTTATTTTACAATATGTTTTATGTATGTGGTAGATGGCTCAAAATAGTTATAGCTCTACGAATTAACCTAGAGATGGTCGTAACGCAGTGGCGCCAGCGTGTGACTGTAACCGCAACGGTTGTAGGTTAGATTCCCACTTGGGGAAAAGATTTATTATTTATAAATTTTTCATTTCTTTGCTGCGTTACAAGGCAAAGCCCGGCGTTGGGTTCCGCCACTCAACACACAGTGCCTCAAAAATTCGGCAGCAAGTGGGGAACAGAGTATCTTAACACTAGGTTTTCTCTCCCTACCCTGCTATTTACAGGATACAGCTTTAAACTGGTAAAAAAAATACTTTTTATATATATATTATAATAAATTTTAATTTTTTCTAAGGTCATCATCTACATCAATACTTAGTAATTCTAATTTTGACCGAACTTAAGCACCAGGTAAAAAATAAAAAACCTTTTGACTCTTAACACATGCTAATATTTAATTATTTGAAAAATTGTTCTCTAAACAATGTTACTCTGTACCGTTCATCATATGACAGAGACAACGTCGCGTCAATTCCGTGTCTGGTTAGAACTAAATTCGGACGAAATATCTCAACTTCCTAATTAATCATTGACCACAAAAAAAAATATACTTTAGGAAAAAATGCAGATACCGATAGGTTTTTTCTATAGCCAGATTTTTTTTTCTCTTTATTAAATCCTTCTCTCCGCAATCTTTTTTTTAATCAACAACAATGACTATACTATTAAAATTTCAAAGCAATTGCAAATTTAAGCTTGCCTCAAAAATATTTTTATTATTTTTATTCACTATTCTGATATTATATATAAATACAACGGCGTTAAGTTTCGCCACATGATTAACACATAGAGCAGAACAGAGTATCTTGAAATTAATATAATAGATAGTAATATAATATTATAGCAAAACTTAAATGCCTAAAATATAAAAATAAACACAATTTACTATATGAGAAATTTTTCAATCTTATTAATAGTGAGTTCAATGCTATATTTACTTCTGAAACGGTCAATTCCAGGAATTTCTTGTCATTTAATGATTGGGCGACTGTGGGGATTCATAAGAGTAGACAAAGGTTATATGAATATTCGTAGGAACTTCCTTCCACGCACCACGGAACTGTGGAATGGCCTACCCGCGGCAGTGTTTCCAGGTCGATATGACATGGGTACCTTCAAAAAGCGCGTCTATCTCCACCTTAAAGGCCGGCAACGCACCTGTAGCTCCTCTGGTGTTGCACGGGGCCGTGGGCGGCGGTAATCACTTACCATCAGGTGACCCGAACGCTCGTTTGCCTTGTCCTTTTCCATAAAAAAAAAAAAAAAAAAAATATGAACTTTATAGAGAGAAAACATATGTCAAGATGTCAGGAGGAGAAATAAGAGGTAGCACTTTACGATCACGATTTATTGTTACACTTTCACAAATACGCGCTTCATACGCTTCACACTGCACACTTTACACTATTTCAATTTTACATCTAACACAGTTTCAGCATTACACTTTTCACTTGCAAACTTATTTTAACACATAGTAACAGCGATAACACTAACTTTTAACACTTTAACACTGTGACAATTTTTACACTTTACGAGAGGCAGAATAACAACGTACCAACTCAATCCATCAAAAACGTCCCTTAATATAGCCATTCTCTTCTCTTTTATATAATAAATAATTGTGCGGGTATTATTATTTTTATATTTTATAAATTACCCTAGAGGCCGGTCGTGGCGCAGCGAGGTGTGACTGCAAAACCGACTGGTTGTGGGTTCGATCCCCACTCGAAGAGATGAAATATTTACTTAAATTTATATTTCCATTTCTTCGCTCTGGTGTCGAGGTTAAGCGCGGCGTTGAGTTCTGCCACTCAACACGCAATGCCTCCAGAATTCGGCAGAAAGTGGGGAACGGAGTGTCTTAACACTAGGTTCCCTCTGCCTACCCTGCTGTGTGCGGGATACAACGTGAAGCTAATTTATTTTTTTTTTTATAAATTACCCTAACACTGACAATTCTCTTACACATATAACCATAGTGAATCATTTAATCATTATGTTAGGGCCTATTCTAAATTGTTTAAAAAAGTATGTGCTATCGCAAAATCTTTACATATTAAAAATAAAATAAAAATATCTTTTGATAAAATTAAAATGACATGGGACATTAAAAATTGTGAAAGTGGAAAAGCTAAGAATCGTAACTTTGAATTTGAATTAAAAATTGACAATGGTTTAACCAGCTCAGATCAAGAAGTTGTATTTGAAAAATTCTTTGCTAATATTCCAGTTTCAGCAACCGATACACTTATATCCTCCACAACAGTCGCTGAATCATTACTTAAGGAGAGGGTACATAAATGTAATGTAGATTTTAAATTTAAGCCAGTCAATTCAAGAGACATCATTAAGACATTTAAGTCCCTAGATATCAAGAAAACGTCGGATCTATGGGGTATTTCCGTCAAATTGATTAGTAATATAATAGTCGCTGTTGCTCCTCACCTCGCAACTATATTTAATAATTGTATAGAGTACGGTATGTTTCCTGACCTAATGAAATCTAGTAACATCATACCTATATTTAAATCGGGTAGGACATCTGATCCCAATAATTTTGACCCGTTTCTATACTACCCTCGTTTAGTAAGATTTTTGAAAAAAATATTCTAAATCAAATATGATTGCATTTTAATCTCATGCACGATAAACAGTATGGTTTTACTAAAGGTCGTTCAACTACAGATGCAGGTATAGGTCTTATAAAGAATATATATGAGGCTTGGGAGGGATCGCAGGATGCTCTTGGCATGTTTTGTGATTTGTCCAAAGCCTTTGAATGTGTACAGCATTCAGCATTGGTCATGAAGCTTCACTCCTACGGCATAAGAGGACGCGCACTCAATCTTCTAACCTCTTATTTAGCTGGCAGAGTTCAGAGGATTGATGTGAATGGCATCCTGGTTCGGTAGTCAGCATGGGGTCCCACAAGAATCTAATCATTCATTCATTTATATATATTATATTAAAAAGAGAAAAGGACCACCTTTTCTCTTTTTAATATATATAAATGGTTTACCGTATCAAGTTGAAAAGAACCACGAGATAGTATAGTTTGCTGATGATACTTCATTGATTTTTAAAATAAAAAGACGACAAGTCGTATATGACGATGTAAACAATGCTCTCTCGAAAGTAGTACATTGGTTCAGTGTAAATTAACTTACTATTGAATAGTAAAAAAACTAAATGTATTATTTTTAGAACACCTAACACAAAAATTGTTAAAGCCGATGTACTCTTGAATGGTGAACCCGTTGAACCTGTGGATTCCATGGTATTTCTCGGTATCACCATAGACTCCAAATTACAGTGGGGACCCCATATTGATGGATTGGCGAATAGACTTAGCTCCGCAGCTTTCGCGGTCAAAAAAATTAGATCATTAACTGACGTAGAAACGGCTCGACTTATTTTCTTCAGCTACTTTCATAGTATTATGTCCTATGGGATTTTACTTTGGAGTAATGCAGCTGGTATTCAACCAATATTTGTCCTGCAGAAGCGAGCTATTCGTGCAATCTATAACTTAGGTTCTAAAGACTCATTAAAGCAAAAGTTTAAAGAAATTAATATATTGACAGTTGCGTCTCAATATATTTTTGAAAATGTTATGTATGTTAAAAAAAAAACATTAATAATTTTACCAAAATTGGTGATGTTCATAATATTAACACCAGGAATAGGCTTAATCTTAGTGCACCTGTAACTCGGTTGCATCGAATCCGCAATTCCTTCAAGGGACAATGTGTACGCTTTTACAATAGGATCCCAGAAAACGTCAGAGAATGTTATATCACAATTTTAAAAAATTGTGAAAAGACGTTTGTGTGTTAAAGGTTATTACCAAATTAATGATTTTATAAATGATAGCACGCCTTGGGAATGAAATGCTCGCTCCAGTCTGTTTCAAAGGTATCATTGTCACAGATAATTAATTATTATATGTATTTGTATAAAATTGATTTTAGAAAAAAAATCCCGTTGAGTTTCTTGCGCCGGTTCTTCTCAGGTCTGAGGCATTAACTTTAGTAAACTGTTTGGTGGTAAATTATTTGACGTTCAAAAAATTAAGTATGTACCTTCTTAATTTGAATAAAATTATTTGAATTTGAATTTGAATTGCGGGCGTATATCTTTAGTTAGCACAAACTCGAGATACATGTTCTTGACAGACGGACAACAAAGTGATCCTATATATAGTTTATTCTATAAGGGTTCCGTTTTCACCTTTTTAAGGTACGGAACCCTAACAAGCAGAATTATTAACTACAATTCAATTTATTAAACCAAAAAAAATATGTAAAAATTACAAAGCAATATTCTATGAACGAGATTCAATGACAAATTATCAAAGAGAATCCACAAACGAAGAAGTCTTCAGTAGAGCCCCAAGCAAGAAATGCAAGAGTAGAAAATGAAATATTTACATTTAAAGAAAATTATGTAAATAGAGAGAAATAAGTACAAAGATAACGAACACACCCGCGGAATATTAATGACCGAGCGAATGATCAATGGGGCTGGTACTAGGTTTTATTATTGTCTCGCATTTTAAAATATCGTTTCTTTTTAAAGGGTGGTCTAGGAAATATATTGATTTCAGTTTTAAAGATAATCGATATATCTAGAAGGTAATAGATATATTTTTTTCGACATCTCGCTGTATCCAGGACATAGCAGGGTAGGCAGAGGGAACTTATTGTTCCCTACTTCCTACTTTCCCCCGAATTCTGGCGGCATTGTGTGTTGAGTGGCGGATCTCAACGCCTCGTTTTGCGTCATTGCCAGAGCAAAGAAATGAAAAAATAGAAATATTCCGTTCCCCCTAATGGGAATCGAACTCACAACCTATAGCATTTACGGTCGTTTGTGCCCCACCACGATGCTTTCGCCCTCGGATGCTTAAATATATTTTTTATCAGATTCACGCTATTTCCCGCACACAGGGTAGGCAAAAAGAGCCTAGTGTTAAAACACTACGTTCCCCGCTAAATATTATTATTTATTAAAATACCCTACATAATTATATTACTTTTTCTTTCATATATTTATTTGTATAGAAAACTGTATCACATTGTAGTAAACAAGTAGCTGTCATTTAAAATTGACTAAAGGGAATAACATATGGTGACAAGGGAAATGGTCACTAAATTTATGTTGGAATCCATCTCACCTCCGTAATAGTAAAATTATAACTACGACAGGATTTCACATGTCCCATAAGGGTGGATAGAAAGAAGTTTTAAGTCTTTTACAGAGATCTTATATGGATTTGGCCTAATTCCAATCCTTTAGAGCACAGAAAAAAATAATCATCGATTTTACCTCAATCAAAAAAAATACAGGCATTTTTGCTGCATTTTTTATGAAAATCGCAACGTAATCAAAACCTGTAGGGTACTTCCAGTGGACCAGGAACTACGAATTATCGCAAGAAGTGAGATCTTGCAGTACAAATGCAAATAAATTATGAGGCCTATTCAGAGGCACAGGCGTGTAAACGTGAAAGATTGTGGATTCGATTCTCATTCGAAGACATTCAATGTTTAATATTTTCATTTCCTCTCTGGTACTTTTACTTTTAGTAGACAAGTTTTTGTTATTTTTGATTGTTAGCTCAGTATGATACTTTATAAATATACTAAATAAAATAATTTTAACATATATCCTTTAACATTATAATAATATTAACAAAACAATATTAATTTTATTCTTACTTGGAATACCAATCAAGAATAACCACAGATAGCTTGGACCCTTGCCCCACCAAGAGTGTTTTTTTTATATTTTTAAATGTATTTTTTATCACAATTTAAATTTAAAAATGTAAAATTTATTTCTCTTGTGTAATAAAAGTATATATTGCGAAAAAAAAATACTTAAACAAAAACAAAAAACCTAGAACTCTATATTGTACATCAGTATCGAAAATTCCTTCGTACGATCATAATAAACCGTTCACTCATTCATATGCTCCAATAATTCAATATCCTGCGTTATTATTTCAACATGAGTCTCGTCTCTTGTTCAGAATTTTTTTTCCTTAAAATAAATCATTAAAGCGTAACATTATTTGCCTTTAAATGTATTATCTCTTTTTTTAGCTTCACGCTGCATATGAAGCGAGTGTGTGTGTATCGTTTTAAGACACTCCGCTTCCCACTCAGGCCAAATTTCGAGACATTGTGTGTTGATTGGCGAAAGTCAACACCGCGTTTAGTCTGACCAGAGAAAAAAGCTCAATTCTTAGTTTTACGCCCAAATTAAAGACATTGTGCTGAGCAATGGAATTCACGGACTTTACTTTCTTACTGGTAGAAAATAAAAATAATTAATTTTCCAAAGCGGAAATCGAACCCACAACAATGCCTCTACGCAACAATGGACTCTAATTTATTAGAATTCCTTTACAAAATATGAAAATGTTGCGTGAAACGTGCCCCGACGGGGCTACCTTTTGATTTATTCATGACATTTGTCAGTGTCTATACACATACGTGTGTAGATAGATGTTTTTTAGCTATTAAGATAGTGGCATCAAGATATAATAAATTATTAAAAAAATGTGTTTTTTTATAAACATAAATATAATGATGAAGACTGTTTATTTTTAGAAAATATTATACTTTTATCAATCGACGCTACAATTTAAGAATTCAGTTGAAAAGCAGAAAACTGAGTGTCTTTACACTAATTCTCTTTGCTTATTCTGCTATCCAAGACTCAAACACCCAGCTATTTTGAGACGATATTTAAAATACAGGCCTCAAAATAATAACTTATGTCCTCGAACGACATCCTTAAAAAAATAGCTTCACGCTTTATCCCCACAATAGCGTAGGCAAACAAAACTTAGTGCTAAGACACTACGTTCCCTAACACTACGTACGTTACTAATAAAAATAATTGAATATAATCATTATCCTTAGTGCAAATAGAACTTACAATAATACAACTACGCCACAACGTCCTCGAAAAAAAAACATAACAAAAAATCTTTTACTAACAAAAACTCCAAAATATAATATATTTCTACATAAATAATAATATATGCATATGGAATATGCTAAATTTCTTGGAGATGAAAAATGCTATAGAGTCCATTACGGGTCACGGGTGAAGGCGTAATAATAGGGATGACCTCCCTTACGAAATATGAAGTCATTTTGCCCGCAATTTAGCTTTATTGTAGGAAAAAAATATATGCGATATTTCTTGTTCTTTGAATTATCATATTTGGTTGTTATATCATTTTACTTTCGTGTGTAAATTGGATAGAATTTGTTTTTAAGTTGAATTGTTAGTCGTGCCTCGTTTTTCACATGTATCTGTTTTCGATAGTAGAGTAGACAGAGGGAACCTAGTCGGGAATCGTTTTGAGTGGCGCAACTTAGCGGCGCGTTGACAAATTAGAACAGGAAAATGAAAATAATTCAATACAATGAGCCTCTCGAGTGAGAATCGAACCCACAATTATTGCGTTTATAGAGAAATGTTGTAGCAGAAACTCAATTTTATTTTATAGTAGTAGTACCAGTAGTAGTAGACAGAGATAACTTCGTATTCTTAAACTTCTATTTACACCCATTTCGAAATTAGAAAAAAAACTAAGAATAAAAAAAAATATTATTTGTCAAAAATCTAAAAGTCATCATAACTTTTTTAAAACAAAAATATACCTAGTTATGTCGGACGAACCAACAAATCAGACACAAAATCCGGCTTTTACAATGACTTTATTTACTCTTGTTCTACACAATTCAATTCTATATACACTCAGCTACACGCTGTATCCCGCACACAGTGTAAGACACTCCGTTCCCCACTTTCTGCCGAATTCTGGAGGCATTGCGTGTTGAGTGGCAGAATTCAACGCCGCGCTTACCCTCGACACCAGAGCGAAGAAATGGAAATATAAATTTAAGTAAATATTTCATCTCCTCGAGTGGGGATCGAACCCACAACCAGTCGGTTTTACAGTCACACTTTGTGCCGCTGCGCCACGACTGGGCTATATACACTCGTAGTTACAATATTTAAATATTTTTCTAATGAAAAGTTGCCTCGACAAAATCTTACAATGTACTGAACATGAGTGCCTTTTTTTTTTCGAATGGACTTAATGCTGTTGACCTGGACTGGTCTTGACAGCGTCACCGGGCTGGGACATGAGTGCCGTGTCGTTTGTGCTTATATTGGAAATCCACCGGAAAAGACGCAGCACACTAACGCCATTTAATACAATCGATAATGGAAACAATATCAAATGACGTACTCGTAATTACAGTGACACCTATTACTACACTATAAGTAATTTATGTTAACAGTTAAGTATTAATAAACAAAAAATTTCAAAGCAATTAAAATAAACAAAACTTTTTTGTTAAGTAAGAAATAAGCTAATTATATTTTTCTACTTAAAACCACATATCCAGGTCTAGACTCGACTCGTGAGTCACTCGTGCCCCACTGTCGTGTCGATCGCACATTAAGGCCGAATCGAGTTTTACACGCCACCTGTATTCAATGGGAAATAACATAGCTTATGTGGAATAACTGGAAAAGATAGCTGTTTCTGAAATATATATTAAATTATTTAACTTTTTTTAGTTTCATGCTGAGAAACCAGTCGTGGCGCAGCGCCATAAAGTGTGACTGTAAACCGACTGGTTGTGGGTTCGATCCCCACTCGAGGAGATGAAATATTTACTTAAATTTATATTTCCATTTCTTCGCTCTGGTGTCGAGGCAAAGCGCAGCGTTGAGTTCTGCCACTCAACACGCAATGCCTCCAGAATTCCGCAGAAAGTGGTGAACGAAGTGTCTTAACACGAGGTTCCCTCTGCCTACCCTGCTGTGTGCGGGATAGAGCGTGAAGCTGATTTTTAGTTTCATGCTGTATCCCGCATATATCAGGGTAGGCAGAAGGAACCTGGAGTTAAGACGCTCCGTTTTTTACTTTCTGCCAAATTTTCGAGATCTTGCGTGTTTAGTTAACGAGATTTATTTATCGGAGCGAGGAAATCAAAATAAAGTAAATATAAGCTTTCCCCCGTGAAAGAATCTATCCCAGAACCGTCGTGTGTACATGTTTCTAAACTATTTTAGTTTTAAATAAATAATGCATTACGATTGGACAATTTTAATGATATAACATTTTGCTTTATCTGACATATAGCAGAGTACGCAGTGAAACCTACTGTTAAAACACTCCGTTCCCCACTTTTCCCTCAATTTTTGAGACATTTAGTGACGAGTGGCGGAACTTAACTTGGCTTCTTTGAAGAAATGAAATTAACTCATTCCCCGACTAGGAATTGAACACACAACCATCTTATTTACTACCAGACTCTGATATAACAGGTTTAAATAACGACTATAAAAACTGTAATATTCGACCTAAATAAAATTCGAAGCCTTCTAGAATTTTCTACCTCTTTGCTTATATTCACGCATTAGCCATACAAGCATTACATGGAAATCTTAAAGAAAAAGTAGCCCCCACTATTGTATTCATAATTACCTATTAACAGGACTTTTTAGATTAACCCCACAAATATATGGCATTATTACAAGCGGAAATTGTGGCTCTTTACTTACTAAAGGGTTGGACCGGAACAGTTTTATTGTGATGAATTCGATAATTTGTAGCTTCACGCTTTATCCCGCATACTGCGGGTTAGGCAGAGGGACTTTATTGTTGAGACACTCCGCATCTAATTTTCCGCAGAATTCTAAAGGCATTGGATGTTGAATGGTGGAAATGAACGCCGCGTTTTGCCTCAACGCCAGAGCGATTAAATGGAAATATAAATTTAAATTAATATTTCATTTCTTCGACTAGGGATCGAACCCACCAGCAGTCGCGCGTACAGTCGCACACTTGTACCCCTGCGCCACGACTGCCCTCAATATGGCATTATTACAAGCGGAAATTGTGCCTCTTTACATTCTAAAGGGTTGGACCGGAAACGTTTTATTGCAATGAATTTGATAATTTTCGTAGTACTTTAAAAATATTTGGTAATGGACTCTAGATATAGTATTTTAAATTACTGATATATTTATCGCTAAGTTTAGATTGTTTTCTTGTTTATTTTTGTAGTAAAAAGTTTTGTCTGTCCTTTAGTAAATGAAATTTACTTATTTTTCCATGTTTTATTAATTGCCGGTTTGATTAGTCAAAATATAGTCCTGAATTACACTGGATAGGTATGACTCAATACGCTTAGTTTAAATTCAGACAGAAAGTACAACACGAAGAATGAGAGAGAACAAGAATGTTTTAACATTAGATTCTTCCTAATATGTTGGAGATATAGAATATACAAACACCACGTCATACATTTAATTGTCGATATTATTTTATTATTTTTAAATATTTCAATGCAATTTTTAGGGTTCTTTACCTTTTTAAGGAAAAAGGGAACCCTTATAAGATTACTTTGTTCTCCGTTTGTCTGTCTGTCAACACCCTTTATCTCAGGAACGCTTGGAGATATCGAGTTGAAATTTAAACCACATACTCAGATCTATCCAGGTTTTCCTGATAAAAAACATATTTCTGTATTTACTTAGAAAAAAGATATGACTGTTTATATCGCAAAAAACGGATATTTCGACACTATCAAGGGAATCAAAATTTATAGGGTACTTCCGGTTGACTAGGTCAATTTTTGAAATTTTGTCTTCTCTTGCCTTTTGAAATTTGGCTGCTAGCATCCACAGATAGTACTAGTTCAGGAAAAAATCTGAAAACTATATATTTGTGATTAAATCCTAACCTAATCCTAGGATTTAACATCCTAAAAAATAATAGAATTAAACAGCAAAAAACGTGTATTTAGATACTATAAACGGAAGTACCCTATTAATTTAATAGGGTACTTCCAGTTTACTTAGAATTATGAAATTTAGCAACTAGCATCTACATTTGTGGTTAAATCCAAAAATATTAATTGGTAGATATTAAAACCGCTAGTTCAAGTGAGGTATCAAATAAAGGGGCTCTGGCTAAGATAAGCCTGCATTACAGAAAAAGCTCAAGACCTCCAATTTTTTACGGAACCCTCAGTAGGCGAGCCGACTCGCCCTTGTCCGGTTTTTTTCTACTATTTTCTATCTCATCGATCAAATATGGAAAAATTCAACGTCAATTTAAGTATTTTATAATGAAGCCTCTTTTACATTCAGTTTAGTAGCGAGTCCGATAGACGTTTAGCTAATAATTACAGTCGACGAACGACTTTTTTATGATAATACTAAGAAAAGCTTAATCCACGGATGGCTTACTAACTATTACTTACTTCCTTTTTTTTTAGTTTTTCTTAATTTTGTATTTTTTCTACCCAAAAATAATAGAGTTCGATTCCCGCTAGGGGCTATGGAATATTTAAAATTTTCATTTCTTTGGTAAAGTATCTAAGGTAAAAATCCCGCCGGGAAGTGCGGATACCAAACACGCAATACCTCGAAACTTTACTGCGCCTCGAAAATACAGCGGAAAGACGGAAACACACGTGTTTTAACGGGAACAGTGTATCTTAACTCTAGGTTCCCTCTGCCTACTGGCATATACGGTATGCAGCGTGAAGCTGAAAACTAATAATAATTGAGTATTCCAATAAGTAAAAGAGCAAGTTTAGTACAAATATAGGGCGTATATTCAAACAATTTAGCATCTATTTCCCAGAGGAGGTCCTCCGTAAATATTGAACTTCGACTTAACAATGTAATATTAGGTACAGTTTGCTAGTTAGTCAAACTAAAACATACATTGATTGTTAACTATGTTATAATTATAATTGGGAAGGTAATTAAAAGGTTTTTTTTACAATATAACATATTATTTTATTTTATTTTAGCTTCACGCTGTATCCCGCACACTGAAGGGTAGGCAGAGGGAACCTAGTGTTAAGATACTCCGTTCCCCATTTTCTGCCGAATTCTAGAGACATTGCGTTTTGAGTGGCAGAACTCAACGCCGCGCTTGTCCTCGACACCAGAGCGAAGAAATGGAAATATAAATTTAAGTAAATATTTCATCTCCTCGAGTGGGGATCGAACCCACAACCAGTCGGTTTTACAGTCACACTTTGTGCCCCTGCGCCACGACTAGCCTCAACATATATTATAAATGTTTATAAAGAGTGGCGTTGTGATGGTCACTATCGCTACCAATGCCAGGGATCCGAATGTCTAATACTAGACACTAGGTTCCCTTTGTCTACTTTGATATGCAAAAAAGAACGTGAAGCTCCTTTTTTGTTAATGCAGTATCTGGTATCATGCAGGTGGTACGCAGATGGAAAAGATTGCACAGTTTCCATCCAACTTAACGTCGACCTTAGTCGTGTAGCCAGAGTGTGGAAATAAAAATACTTCATTCCCTCGAGTGGGAATCGAACCCACAACCGCGCGGTTACAGGCCACAATTAAATATAAGTCCAACAGAAAAACAATGGCTGAACAAATTTAAACAAAACAAGATGAATATCAACGAGAATACTTTTAAACGTATATAATATATGGTTTTTATGTGTAATAAATTTATTTTGGCTATTTGTAAAGTGGATCTTATTGTTCTCTAGAAACTCTTACCGTCGTGACGCAGTAAACAAGATACTGACTGAGACGCGATTGTTGTGGCTGTTGTTGTGTTGTGGTTCGATCTCCATTCGAAGGAATTAATTATTATTTATTAATATTTTCATTGAAAAGTAGAGAACGAAGTGTCGTTACACTAGGTTCCCTCTGCCTGCTCTGTTATATGGGGATACAGCATGAAGCTGATTTGTCTTATATATATATATATATATATATATATATATATATATAATACATAAAATTCTTATTGCGTTATATGACTAAGAGACAACCCACAGCTGAAACTATATGTTGATTATACTACTTACACCGTGAATCCTTGGGGAGTGTAGGGAAACACTACAAGAGAACTTTCCCGGGCTTCCCTAAATTTCTACGGGAACAGAAAAAATCTTAATTTTACGCTTTGCAAGCAAAGTTGCGGGATATAGCTTGTTAGTTTATAACAGTATATGTTAAAATTGATAGTTATTTCAATCTTTCATAATAAAATTTCTTAGGTTATAAAAAAAAATATTCACTCAATATTGACCAAGTTTCATCATATTATTAAAGATTTTTACCTATGCCTTTGCCTTAAATATTTACTATTACACACATCACAGGATAGAGCAGGGGCAACCTAAATAAAAATTTATATGAAGGTTTTTTAGTTTCACTTTAATACGGGGAAAATCAAATAAAACATATATTTTTGAGAATTCAGCGGAAAGTGAGGAAACGAAGTATCATAGCACTATGTTCCCAGGTTCCCTCTGCGTACTCTGCTGCGGCAGAACTGAAAAAAAGGATCTTACAAGCTATATTGTACACTGAAAAGTTTCTAGGTTATAACTATAGCATATATAATTTATATTAGACCTAAAATAAAACCTAATCTAGTGAGCAGTAAATGTTATATTAGCGCCTATCGACTCATCTCGGTTTAATAACAACAACAAAAACTATTTATTTACCACAGTATTAGGATAGTTGTTCACTAGCTAAGATTTCGCGTATATTTATTTCTATGTAAATGAAGCTAGTTTGAGGCCAGTCATGGCGCAGGTGTGACTGTAAACGCGACAGGCTGTGGATTTGATTCCCACGCGAGGAATGAGTATTTAATATATCCATTTCTTCACTCTGGTGTCGACGCAAAGCGTGGTGTTGAGTTCCGCCACTCAACACGTAATGCCTCCTGAATTCACCGGAAAATAAGGTGTGGAATGTCTTAACACTAGACCTTGCTGCTGCAGAGATACAGCGTAACGCTAAAAAATAAAAAAAATAAAAAAATGGTAATATTTCTTTACTGAATAACCGAAAGAAAACCGCACTTTCAACCAGCGCAGCTACGTAACGAAGAACTCAAAAATTATATACAAACTAATATTTAAAAAAAAATTGACTGTCTGTTCTCTTGTAGTGTCTTTCTGTTTGCCCGAGCTAATCCCCAAAACTGCTGAAGCTTGTTTCTTGCTCGGAGCTGTGAAATAAATGTGCCTAAGAATAATGGAACTCTTCAAAAGTAACTTCTTAGAAAAATAAAAGAAAGGAAAAAAGAAAGAAATTAAGAAGAAGGAAGAAGAAAGATTACTTCAATCAACAGACCAGATCAATGACACCATATTATTATATTGTCACCTATACCACGTAAATAACAAAGTTTCATTCACAATTACAAGAAACTAGGCCATTTGTTTCATACATGTCTACCTAATAAAAGCCTCTTCTTCTCTATATTTTTTAATAATATTAATCTTTAAATGTTGAAGCCAGTCTTGGCGCAGGGGCACAAAGTGTGACTGTTAAATCGATTGGTTGTGGGTTCGATCCCCACTCGAGGAGATGAAATATTCACTTAAATTTATATTTCCATTTCTTCGCTCTGGTGTCGACGCAAAGTGTGGTGTTGAATTCTGCCACTCAACACGCAATGCCTCCAGAATTCGTCAGAAAGTGGGGAACGGAGTGTCTTAACACTAGGTTCCCTACCCTGCTGTGTGCGAGATACAGCGTGAAGCTGATTTGATTTATGAAATAATAATAAAAAAAGTATGTTATTTCGCTCTTCCACATAACGCGTCTAGTAAGAAAGCAACCCAAAATCTAGTAACGCTATAGTCTGTAATGAAACATTTTTATTACTATCAGTTGGTTCGGACCCATTCGTGTTTTAGTTTTCTTTTGGGAAATACCACGTTGTTTGCTCTACATGGCCTGTAAATAAACTTCCACTGCATATACTCATTTATTAGTTAGACTTAGTTTTTTTTTCTAGTTTCACATATATTCTAGATATAGCAGTGTAAGTTTAGAGAATCATAAGAAACTCCTATCTTTACTTTCATCAATTTAGATTAATTTTGATACATTGATAGTTAAACAGCGAAACCTATCTTATAATGCATTTCCCGGATGAGAAGCGAACCCACAATCAACGCGTCCTATTGGGCTATGAAACATACACTTTCGATCGTTATTTTTTAAAGATTACCTTAATTAGGCCAGTTAGGCCAGTCACGGTGCAGGGGCATAAAGTGTGACTGTAAAACCGACTGGTTGTGGGTTCGATCCCCACTCTGTCTGTCTGTGATCTGGAAGATGAAATATTTACTTACATTAATATTCCCATTTCTGCGCTCTGGTCTCAAGGCAAAGCGCGGCGTTGAGTTCTGCCACTCAACAAGCAATGCCTCCAGAATTCGGCAGAAAGTGGGGAACGGAGTGTCTTAACACTAGGTTCACTCTGTCTACCCTGCTGCGTACGGGATACAGCGCATAGAGAAACAAAGTTATCCACAAATTATTAAATATAAACATGTGTATATAACGTACAAAATGAATAGTATATGTAGACTTTTTAATTAAATTTAAATACCCAGTAACAAAATATTCTCCATAGAGTATTTTCTCAAGAAAATCTGAGTAAATTTTTAACAAAGTAACGTAGACGAGAACTAATAATATTATGAAAACTTTTTGTCCTTCTCTTTTACAATTTGTGAAAGAGACAAAGAAGATATAGAACACCAGCAAAAATGTATATTTTATAAATATGTGACTGTGGATTTACTTTGTAGTCGAAATATAAAATTTTCTTTATTTGTGGATAGAAATTGTTGAGTTTTAGGTATTTTTAAAAGACTTGAAAAATTTTGCCTGGGTGAACTAATTTTGATATTTTTTTTATTTGAAAGCTAGCTTTGCTTCCAAAAAGTCAAAGGTATCTTTCCGAAAATCATATAAATCTTAAATTTGCATTAGGTATGTGCGCTACAAATGGACGAATAAGTCCAATCGATTCCGATGATTGTTTTTTTTTTAAAGGATACATGTCAAGTTGTTTTTTTTTTGGTAAAAAATATAATCCTAAAACCTCTGATTCCTCATCGTTGCTTTTCAACCAATTTAAAAAAAAAGAATGTTCCCATTTTCAACAGACTTCAGAAAAGGGAGGGGGGGAGAGGTTTCTAATTCGCTCGATTAAGCTAATGCTACAACAACCTTACTACAATATATATCGAATTACTAAGCCTGTTTGTTTTACTTGGCACCGACTTCAAAATTATAAAATCTATTTTTAATTATTTTTGTTTAACAAAATCAAAGTACGTTTTACTTTATGTAAAATTATTTTTTACTATTTTGATCGTTGTTTGAAGTCAGTTTTTTTTTGTTTAGCTTCACGCTGTATCCCGCACACAGCAGGATAGGTAGTATTGAGACACTCCGTTCCCCACTTTCTGCCGAATTGTGGAGGCATTGCGTGTTGATTGGCAGAACTCAACGCCGCGCTTTGCCTCGACACCAGAGCGAAGAAATGGAAATGTAAATTTAAGTAAATATTTCTTCTCCTCGAGTGGGGATCGAACCCACAACCAGTCGATTTACAGTCACACTTTGTGCCGCTGCGCCACGACTGGCCTCTCAAAGTTACGTTACGTTTCACAAATTATCATATTTTGTCTTTGAAAACAAATTTAGTTTCACGCCCTAGGCAGAGGTAAACTCGGAACCTAATGTTAAGGAACGTTCCTTCTTTTAAGACACTTCGGTTCCCCATTTCTACCAAACTTCTGAAAACATTGCGTGTTGAGTGGCGAAACTCAACGCCGCGGTTGCTCTCGTTATTAGAGCGAAGAAACAAAAATATTAATTATTTACCGCGCCACGACTACCCTCTATATTATATTACTAAAGGTCATCGTGCTGCATCGTGGGACGTTGTCTGAGTGTAGACATGATAGTTGTAGGTTCAATTCCACTCAGAATTATATTTTTTCTTTTGCCAGCTTTAACAAGACGGAGTCAAGAGAATCATTGTTTACTACCATTTAAAATAAACATTTTTTTTAAATGGCTAAAAATTTTAACGCAGCCAGATTTGAATCCACGCCTCTTGGAAACCGTCTAGTCCGTGGAAATAATTTTCGATGGTTTTTCTTGAAAAATTGTTTGTCTTTAGGAAATGTGAAAAAACTTTAAAATTGCAAGAAAAGTACATTAAAAATAAAACAATATTAAAACACTACAACCCAAATTTCTATATTAAAAGCTTAACACGATGATTATTCTTCTTTTAAACGTAACATCATCTTTTATTAATCCGTTATGTCGAGTAAAGGGACACATACAAGTATTTAGTTCGCAATTTCAACTATTTTATATTTCGGTTTTCAGTCCCTTTGCGCTAACAACAAACAGTAATTACTGGTCATTTTGTGTAACAAAATGTAATTTAAAGTTTTCTTAATTTTAATTGGGTTTTCTGAGTGTCGTTTTGGTGTTAATTATTATGGTTTAGTTTTAATATTAGTATTTAAAGCAATTCTAACAAAGTGATATTTTATATCTCTTATATAAGATGTTTAAGAACTGATATAGTAGGAGTATAACAATGTACACGTAGCTCCAATACGGAAGCCATGGTAGCTGCGACTACAAATACGACGGTTGTGGGTTCTTAATCTTTATTTCCCCGCTGTGGTAGAAAAAGGACAGCGTTAAGTTCCGCCAACACAACATTTCAAACTGGACGAGAAATGGGGAACAGAGTGTCTTAATTATAGTTCTATTTGTGGATCATAGAGGGAACTTAAAAGGAACCTCCTATTCCTAATCAAATACTTAAAGAACTTCAAAATCAACTACTTCTCACCTGTGCGTGTCTCACCACCAATTACAGCCATTTTCATACAAAAGTCTTTCTTATTAACGTTTATACACAAACACGGTTGGTTATTCATAATTTAGTGTTTTGGGCAATAAACTTTACAAGTTATGGGCTATGCGCCATGCCATTGCCCTACAATAACCTCTGTAGGCTAATTTCTTTATTGCTGTCTTTTTTGTTTCTTTTACATAAGTACCTTATTTGTAGGATGTTAATTATATTTTTTAACGTTTTTAAAGTGTTATTCCACACTTAGGAAAGACAAATACTTATTTAGAAAGCGTATTAAAATTTGAACGTAGCGGGACTCGAACCCGCGCCTCCTAGAAACCGACCAGGCGCTCTTACCTCTAAACCATTCGTTAGTGGTCAGTTATACGTTTTCTAAATAAGTATTGTTATTGATATATTGAAGCCGTTGAGAAGTTATTTAGATACTTTCTAACAGCAGGAAGTATCTATCAATTGTTGAAGTTCGAAGTTCGAAGGAATATATTTTGTCAGCCTCACGCTATAACTAGCATCTCGCTTTTTAAGTCATTGTTACGCCACAGCTGGCCTCTATCAATGTTTATATATCAACTAGATTAGACAAGGTGCGGCGTTTAGTTTCGCTTTTTAACAGCGTCGTGTTTATTATGAATGGAAATTATATAACAAAGTGCGTTGATCTAACTTAACAGAGTTGAATGTGAGGAAATATAAATAAAATGGTAAAGTCTATATTGCACGATAAAACTAAAAATATAAAAAAAAAACTTCAAAGCGTATAAATAACTGCAACTAGCTGAACTATATACATGTAAAAATATTTTTATTTACAAATTTTACCTTTTAGTTTATTCGATACTGGTGCTGGATATTTTTTGATAAGTCAGTTCCCTGCTATTAACTCAGCAGATCTTTTAAATCACCCAAAAAAAAAGTTAAATATTAGCAAATGAAGCCTAACTATTCATTATTCTGTGACACAAACCAAATGACACTTTCTACAGAAACCAAGGAGACATCTAATCTATTATATTATCATCAGCTTCACGTTGTATCCCGCACATAGCAGGGTAGGCAGAGGGAACCTAATGTTAAGATACTCCGTTCCCCACTTTCTGCCGAACTCTAAAGGCATTGCGGGTTGAATGGCAGGTCAGAGCTAAGAAATGGAAATATAAATTGAAATAAATATTTCATTTCTCGAGTGGGAATTGAACCCACAACCAGTCGGTTTTACAGTCACACTTTGTGCCCCTGCGCCACGACTAGCCTCTATTATATTATAAATTTCAATTATCTCTATAAGATTCAAAACCCGCAACCATCACACAAAAAAAAGATAAATAAAAATTTCAAATTCAACGGTAAACACAAGATAAAAACTAAAACAAAGATAACAATTCAACTAACGTATCTCAACGCCGAATTTACAAAATACCTCACCAACGCGCGCAATATAGTCTCGTTTACCATTTAACGTTTGCTTTAACATTTAATGTTTGAAGCAAATACATGTAACACGTTAATGCCTCATTGACACGAACGGACCGGCTATTCGGGTTTTATTTGTAGTAGCGACTCCATCGTTTTAGTAATTATGTTACGGTCAAAATTCATAGTATCAAGAAGAGTAAAAAAAATCAGCTTCACGCTGTATCACGCACACCGCAGGGTAGGCAGAGGGAACCTAGTGTTAGGACACTCTGTTCCCCAAACTTATTACATGGAGAAGAGTAAATAAGATATTTTAGACATATACGTTTTGGAAACGTATAAAAAATTTAATATAACTAGATTTGAACCTGCACTTCGTGGAAACTAATTCCCAGTTAATTGAAATAAAAAATATGTAAGAAAAGTATTTTAGTTTTTTAAGTACGGATTTTATTTCCTAAGTATGGAACTTTCCTAAATTTAAAAACATTTAAAATATTTATATGAATTAGAGACATTGCGTGTTAAGTTTTGAAACTCTAAGCAGTACTATTTTGAGTGTATAGTGTTTATCTTAAAGTTTAATACAGTTTTCTTAATGGAAAAATCATTCTATAGAATCGAACCCACCACCCTCGCGTTTACATCTCAAAGAAGTCGTCTTAATATGAGGGGACTATATTTTTTAGGAACGTAAGGTTAATCGCAATCGTTTTTTTATTTTATTTCAAGATTATTTTAACATTAAACATTTATCGTTACATTCGTGGCAGATGGTGTCGTCGAAGCGTCGTGGATTCGATTCCCGCTTAAAGGAAGAATTATTTTAATTGTCTTCAATTATTAACAAGATAAAGCGTTTAAAATAAAAAAATATAACAAAATTTAGGTTATCAGCAAATCAATTCTAAGGTGATTAACCTTACAAGCTTTTAAATACTAAATTTTTTTAACGATACTGAAATGAGTAGTTAGCATGTTATGAGCAGTTAAACAAATAAACAGTTTTAAATAGGTGATTAGAAATGTAACAGTCTAGTAGTGAATTACAACAACTTATTGTAGTAACTAAAATTCTAGAATACTTTTTTATCAGATGTGTTATTCGTTTAATTTTTATATTATTATAATAAAAATAGCATTTATGTTAAATATACTTTTATTATTATTTAATTGTTTAGTGATGTAATGAGGCGTTTTAATAATTATAATCATTTACAGTAAATTTTATTAAATATATAATTGAGGCCAGTTGTGGCGCAGCGGCACAAAGCGTGACTGTAAAACTGACTGGTTGTGGGTTCGATCCCCACTATAAATTTATTTTTCCATTTCTTCGCTCTGGTTTCTGGTTTCTGCCACTCAACACGCAATTCTTCCAGAATTCGGCAGAAAGCGAGGAACGGAGTGTCTTAACACTAGGTTCCCTCTGCCTACCCTGCTCAGTGCGGGATACAGCGCGAAGCTGATTTAATTTTGATTTTATTAAATAAATTTAAAACTTTAAATAAAATTAAATTTAAAGCGTACAAATGTACACTTTACTTTTGTTTTTGTATTAGTCTGAATAAATTTAATATAGTACTTCTCATTAGCTAGCGAGTTAAAGATTTTTTTTTCGAAGGAATGAATTATTTTTATTTTCTCGCTCTGGTAATAAGACAAATCGCGTTGTTGAGATTCGCAATTCAAAATTCGGCGGAAAGTGGAATGTATTAACACTTCGCTCTCTACCTACCCTACCATATCCAGGATACAATATGAAACTAAAAAAAATATCAAATAATTACATTCAATAACACACAAAATGGGGAATGGAGTGTCTTAACACTATGTTCCCTCTGCCTACCCTGCTGTGCGCGGGATACAGCGTGAAGCTGATTTGATTTTTTTTAATCACACATTACTATTTATCCTACATCTAAACTCTCTACACAAAACTTTCTCAATAAATCACTATATATACTTATCGAAGTTTTAAAACCTCTTGTCGAAGTACAAAGATTCCTATATTAAGTTAGGGTCTACTTACAGAGGAGGAGGTAGCCACACTCCAACTTGAAATGCTCACATAACAACGCTTAGTAATGAGATCCCACTCGTTAGCTTGTATAAGGGCGGATTTGGATGTGGCGTTTTTTTTTTAAGTACATAAAATAATTATTTTTATCGGCTTCACGCTGTATCCCGCATATATTATGATAGGAAGAGAGAACCTAGTGTTAAGAACTCCGTTCCCCACTTTCCGCCAATTTTGTCAAGGTATTGCGTGTTTAGTGGCGGAACACAAGTAAAATATTGATAAATAATAATTGATTCTTCCGAGTAGGGATTGAAGCTACAACCATCGCGTTACAGTCACACCCTGGGGTCCCTGCGCCACGACGGTCCCTAATAAAACAATTATTAGTTATCTGCGGCGAAGCCAAAAAAGGGTAATGTTTTTTGTATATCCGTTCCTTTGTTCCCTTGCAACTGTTAAACCAGTGAACCGATTTTTATAAACGGCACGTCGACGTTGGCTTTGTCTTGGTGGCGCGAGTGTTACTGGACACATTAATAAAGTTCACGCAGTCAGATATGTTTTGTTTGAAACTTGTTGAAAAGCTTTTATTAGGAAATGAAGTTATCATTTTCTTGCTCTAGTTGCGAGGTAAAGCCCGGTGTTGAGTTCCAAAACACAATATTCCAGAATACAGCGTGACGCTAAAAAAACACACTCCTAAAGTAGATATTGAACCTTTCACCACCTTTTAAGGTATTATGTTTTTTGCAGTAACGTCTACAAAATTATAAATTTATGATATCGTGCGTTTAACAATAAAAAGGAAATTACACTAAAAACAAATATTCATAAAATTAGTGCTTAAAATTTAACTTTATTACATGCCTGTATAATTAATTATACATATATGGCTTTATAAAAAAGTTTAAGTATTATTTAGTTTATAATTTAATATTTTTCTTTTTTTTTTTATTCCATATAGTCTATATTTTCACGGCGGTGGGGAGTTCGATTCCAACATTTCTTTTCTTGGTTATCGTAGCGCAGCTGTACGGTGTCTGACTGACTTTGCCGAGAGACGAGACAGTTGTGGTTTTTTCCCCTCGCTCTGATATCAAGACATGCCAGGGCGTCGAGTTCCATCATTTAACACGCAATGTCTCGAAAATTGGGGTGGAAAGTGAAAAATGGAGTGTCTTAACGCTACACTCCATCTGTCTACACTGTGATAAGGGAAAAAGCGAAGCTAATTTATTTAAATCATATTTTTTACTAAAAAACTAGAAGATTCGGTATATTTCTGAATAAAACAATTTTCTTAAGAGTATAGTAGTAAGAAACTTTACTGGAAAGCAGCATATAGCAGTGTTCACTTAGCGCGAGCAGGTCTCGTTGCCAAAATCACGTAGCGGCCAAACTTTTCGTCGCAATAAATCACTGTTTTAAAATAAATTTCGAAAAATACTCGAAGCTGCGCCATTATCAACTTCTCGTTTCTTGAAGTCTCTTAAAGTTTTATTTTTAGTTCTAGTTGTATGGTGTTAAGGAAAAATATATTATCAATTGTTGTTGAAACTAGAATACAAGAAACAGGTTTTTATCTCACACCAAAATATCATCAGATGATACCAAATATTTTCTAAAATGTATAACATTTTTTTTTATATTATTATATAATGTTGAAAAGTTTTTTTTGTTGAACACGCCAATCTCAGGTGCTAATAGTTCAATTTGCAAATTTCTTCTTGTGTTTTATGGTTTATTTATCGATGAAGGCTATATATAGGCTATATTATAGTCAAAGTTATGTACCTCTCGCACTTAAAATGATGATACATTATCCAACGAATATAATAAATGGAAAAGTTTATGAGATAGTGATGAATGTTTGTTTTACTTTCACGCAAAAACTACACAACGGATTTTAATAAAACTCTACAGTAATATAGCGGTATTACTGTTAGATAAATATCAAATCAGCTTCACGTTGTATCCCGCACACAACATGGTAGGCAGACGGAACCTAGTGCTTAGACACTCCGTTCCCCACTTTCCACAGAATTCTTGAGGCATTGTGAGCCAAAAAATGAAAATATATAATAAATACATTTGAATAAATATTTCATTTCCTCGAATGGGGATCGAACCCAGAACCAATCGATTTTACAGTCACACCTTATGCCCCTGCGCCACGAGTGGCCTCATATAAAAGTTAATTACTTTTATTTCTCCATAGGTACAGATGAACACGGTCCTGACTGTAAATGTGACGGTCGGACGGACGCTCGGGGAATTAATTATTTTCATTTTCTTGCTATAGTAACAAGCTAAAGTGCAACGTTGAATTACGTCGTTTAACGCGCAAACGTGGGCGATGTGTGGGCAATCGAGTGTCTTGACACTAGGTTCCCTCTTTCTACTCTGCTGTATACGGGATACAACGTGAAGCAATAGTTTAAGTAGGTGTTTTAAAGTCTCAATGTAAAAAACAGGACAAGCGCGAGTCGGGCTGCTCACCGAGGGTTCAGTACAAAAATTGTAGCTATTTCTGAAATTCAGACTTAGCTAAGCCAGTGCCGTGCGTTTATTTAACATATCGGCCGCCCAGCGGTAGTGCGTTCGTTCCAACGACTTATATTGATCTCACAAATCAATCAACATCATGAATCACCATTCTAATACAATCTTAATATAAACAAGCGTAACAAGTACTTTCGGAAAGATCACACATAAACGTCTCGGAAGGTTCAAAGATGACTGTAAAGCTGCGGTCTGGTCGGAACTCACGGTGTAGGGGCGGGGCGGGGCCCGTACTCTTTCTTCCTTTTATTATAACTAGTTCGCAGTTATAGTGGAGAGGAAGATAGGACGCGCTCTTGGCTTTTCTTCGGACGAGCTTCGAGTTATAACAATGTCATATTGTCGAGTTTCCAGTTATCTAAATAACTGACACAAGAACAAACACAAAAACAAGAAGGCATTATTTATTGAATAATTCAAAGGTGTTTGGGATATCAGTTACAATCTCCAAGCGTTCCTGGGATAAAGCGTCTTGACAGATAGACAGACGGACAACAAAGTGATCTTATAGAGGTTCCTTACTTAAAAGGTAAGGAACTCTAATAAGAAATCATGACTCAGAGAAGTGTAGAAAGTGCGTAGAAATTTTTCATAACGTTAAAAAGTTTCATATGTAAGTGATCTTAGCTGTTATTTCCTACGGCAAGGTTAACAATGAAACTTGCTCCGTCCAGATCAGTTAACCAACATACGTTTTTAACTACGCTACTTACTCAGTTTTGGTTGTAAAACTTACATACTGTTTGTATAATCATTAATTAATATAGTTTCTCAATTTGATATATTTTTTTAATTAAAACTATATTAAATTTAAATTATATTTAGATTACTTAAATTTAATATTGCGTCGCTAAGTTCCGCCACTGAACACGCAGTACCTCAACAATTCAACACACTAGTTTCTCTCTGCCTACCCTGCTGTGTACAGAATACAACGTGAAACTGATTTAATATTAATAATCTATCCTAAGATAGAGTTTCTTTGGATAAGTAGATTATCCAATACAAAAAATCTTTGATTTGCACACATAGTTCCTGAGATTAGAGCGTTGGTCCAATCAAACTCTTCAGCCTTAAAAATATTAGTAGGAACAGTCTATAGCAGTTGGTAGTTTAGTCGATTGCCTTCACAATATCACAAGGTTCTTTAGTTTTCAAGGAAACCAGTACTACTATAATCATGCATGCAACCATTGACACACAGTGACTTCACGTTACTTTCTCTTGGTTCTATTTGGTTGCACTTTGTGTTTATGTACATCCAAAAAGTAATAAGTAAATAATAAAACAGTCGTGGCGCAGGGGCATAAAGTGTGACTGTAAAATCGACTGGTTTTGAGTTCGATTCCCTCTCGAGGAAGTGGAATATTTATTTACATTTATATTTTCATTTCTTCGCTCTGGTGTCGAGGCAAAGTGCGGCGTTGAGTTCTGCCGCTTAATACACAATGCCTACTGAACTCGGCGGAAAGTGGGGAACGGAGTATCTTAACACTAGGTTCCCTCTGCCTACCCTGCTGTGTGCGGGATACAGCGCGAAGCTGATAAAAAAAAATAACTTTTGACATTTTGAAAGTGTTATTCTACACTCAGCAACTGTGGAAAAACCCTTTTCTAAATCATTTAAAAGTAAATTGTTTTCAAAGGAAAAGCTCTCCTTATATTCCGCATATATCAAGGTAGATCTCTCTACCTTTCTTAATTCTCTCGAATTCACTATTAAGACAGTCCATTGACTCATTTTTCACGTTCTCTCTTATTATAATACTAAACCGAAAACATAAAAATAATTCATTCCCGCGAATTGGAATCAAACCCACTACCTATCTATTTTTTAGCATTTTCATTTTACGATTAGGTACCATATGTTAAATAAATAAACAACAAAAGAATATTAAATATATTTTAAATATATAATTCACTGTATTCATGATTATACAAGGACCGTTCTAGATAGCAAAAAGCAAGGGGTCCAACTTAATTTGTAAGTTAAAACCGGGCTTAACCCAGTATACTAATACCGGCCAACACTTACAGATAGGACTTTGTGAAGTTACCTACAACAAATTCAAAGTTTATGGTAAGAGAAAGTAAGATTACGACGTAGTAGGTTCGATTTTTTATGTGTTAAATATTTGTTTTTTATGTGTTAAGTAGGCCAGTTGTAGCGCAGCGGCACGAAGTGTGACTGTAAAACCGATTGGTTGTGGGTTCGATCCCCACTCTAGGAGATGAAATATTTACTTAAATTTATATGGGGAACGGAGTGTCTTAACACTAGGTTCCTTCTGCCTAACCTGCTGTGTGCGGGATACAGTGTGAAGCTATTTTTTTTTTAATATTTGTTTTCGAGCTTCACGCTATATTCCGCGTATAGTAAGAAAGGCACAGGGTACCTAAGGGTTGTGTGTACTCCAATTATACTTTTTTTTAAATTTCTAAACATTACTAGGAAAAATTACAGCGTTGGATGCTGTCACTCAGCACGCTTTACCTCGAAATTGACCTAAAAGTGGAAAGTGTCCTACCATATATGGCAGATAAAAAAAAAACTAAAAATATATATATTTACAGTATATTAATATGAGTCCTTCAGTGTAGTACAATAGCGTCATAACAAATGCTATGGTTATAGGTTCGAAATCAACTCGTGGTAATAAATTATTTTCATTTCTCCCTTTCTAGTACGACAATGTCTCAAATTACGGCGAAAAGCGAAGTGCAGAGTGTATTAGCACTAAGTTCTCCATACCTACCCTTATATGTACGCGGGATACAGCGTGAAACATTAAAAAAACCCATAGCTTATCATATCACTTGTAAATTGAAACATAGCAGTGATAAATTGACTAATTAATATGACAATTAACGCCATCATAGTGCAATTAACACGTACTATACGTGATGCGAGTTACGATTGTTAATTAAAAACACTCTTGAATTTGTATTTTTTTTTTTTGCTTCACGCCTTTTCCCGCAAAGCAGGATAGGTAAAGAGACATTACGTGTTAAATGGCGGAATCCAAAATCTAAAGCCCTCTCTATCTTCATCACAGCAAGGAAATAAAAATGATTTATTAATTCGAGTAGGAATTAAAACCACAACGTACATATGTATTTATTATCTATGTTTATTTATTTCTTTAGACTCCAAAGAAAAAAGCCAAGAAGAAGAAAGAATCCATAAATTACTGTTTTCTATTTATTCCTAGTGATATGCAAAATATATTTATCTTTATTATATAGTCATATATAAGAGGTCAGTCGTGGCGCAGGGGCACAAAGTGTGACTGTAAAATGGACTGGTTGTGGGTTCGATACCCACTCGAGGAAATTAAATATTTATTTACATTTATATTTTCATTTCTTCGAGGCAAAGCGTGGCGTTAAGTTCCGCCACTCAACACGCAATGCCTCCAGAACTCGGAGGGAAATGAGGAACGGAGTGTCATATTAATATATATATATTTATATTTAAGTAAAAAAAAGCTATTCATACACTTTACATTACAAATTTATTTAAATTTTAATTTTACAAATGTTATACAATTATAACCTGTGCCATTTGTTTCTTGGATGTCATATAACCAATTTTTTTTCTAATATGCAATTCAGTTAAGAAACGTACAAAAAAACCTATAATAATTTGAACATTACAAAATTCGAACGGGAATCGAATCTGCGCCTTGTAAGCTTTGCGCCTCTAGACAACTAAGTTGAAATATTTATATTATATAATACATTTTTTTGTTATCAGCATCTTATTTTGTTTAGTTTAATAAATAATTTTCTTTTAAGTCATTGACTAAGGAAAAATAATTAGATAAGAAACATTTTTGAAATCTCTCAATAGTATGGATTCGAGTACCGCTTCGTTCAAATTTTAATACGTTTCTAATTATTAAACAAAGATACCAAAACAATAAAGTCAAATCAAGAACAATAAATCAGTATACGCGCACAATTTCAGATAAATCAGAAAAACCCACAGTAGGTACCTACAGAAATACGAATAAAAGATACTTTCTCTCGATCAAGAAGCCTAACCGGATAATTAAGGCGTCATTCTTTTCATCCGTTTCGTTGGCGACTGTCCGCTCGCGAAAATATTTCTTATATTTTTTCTATCGAGACTCCCATTGTAGGGAGAAGGATGCTTAAGGATTTAGAAAAGTAATTATAAGTACTTGGATATACTTTAGTATTGTGATCGCTGAATGGGAATATAATATTTTCTTATTTTCTTTTTTGGAGAAATATTACAGGTTGATGCTAGACGTGGCGCAGCGGCACAAAGTGTGTCTGTAAAACTGACTGGTTGTGGGTTCAATCCCCACTAGAGGAGATGAAATATTTACTTAAATGTATATTTCCATTTCTTCGCTCTGGTGTCGAGGTTAAGCGCGGCGTTGAGTTCTGCCACTCAACACGCAATGCCTCTAGAATTCTGCAGAAAAAAAAATATTATTGGTTGATACTAGGATGTTGCAGCGGTTTATGATTGGCTGTAGACGCGCGCTGTTGGTTCGATTTCAATTTGAGGGAATTAATTATTCTCATTTCAAATGTCACAAGACACACACATCTTAAGACTAACAAACATCTTAAGACTGGTTTCCTCCTCTGCTTATATTCCACACATATGATACTCGTAGCAATAACGAAATAGGATTTTAAAATGGCTAAATAATTACATAAAGACAACGAAACGTAGCAAGGTTATATCAAGAATTCCCTATACTGTAATATAACACTGTAACATATAAAATCAACTTCACGCTTTTTCCCGCATAGATGATAGAGAAAGCATACGCTGAGGGAACCTTATGTTAAAACACAATATTGAGTTGTGAAACTTAACGCCATTCTTTGTTTACCAGAACTAATTTAAACATTAACGTTGACCGTCGTAGCACAGCGGCACAACGTGCGACAGCAAAAGCAACGGTTGTGGATTCCACTTGTGAGAATAAATAATTTTGACCCCTCTCTGCCTACCCTCCTAAATGTAATTATTGAATACAAAATTAAAAATAAATCACAATTTTCATCTATTCCATTATCAACATATGGTTAACTCGCATTCGGACCTAAAACAGATAACATTTCTTGGTCAGTCCATATTGAATCGGTTTAAATTTTTTAAGACTACAAAGTAGCAGACGACAAAATCTTCTTATTCTAGTAAGCTGCTTAGAGGGTAAGTCTTTGACAATCGAATACGAGTGAGATTGGGGAATTTAAATTTTCGCGGAGACGAACGAAAGGGATTAAACGCACACTGTTGGGAGACAACCGCTTGTTTATATTTATTTTGATTGTTTATTTTAAATTATTTTTTAATAAAAAAACATTGTTGTTATTAAAACAAAAATTAACGTAAGAATAAATAAATTTAAATTAAGTGTATATTAGTAAGTTAATTAATCAATTATCCTCAAATGTCTTAGTAATTCTTTTTTTTAACCTTAAGATCAGTTAACATTACATCTTCACATGAATATGACGAAGAATTTCTTTTTTCTTTTCTTAAATTAATGCATTGATTTTTATAGATATATCAAACTTTACATTAACCATGAAATACTGGAAAGAAATTATTATATATTCTTTATTGCATATAAGAAACACAAAAATTAAAAAGTTAGCAAAGGTGGGTTATTTCTAAAAGAAATCTCTTCCAGCCAGTTCTAGTCAAACAGCGGGAAGAGAGTACAGTGCAGTTATCAATAAAGAGAAAAATAACTAAGAAACTAGTAATGAAGAAATTAGTAGTGTAACAGCATTCTTCTTATATAAAACGAAAACTTCCCTTAAAAATAACCTTTCTCGGAATAAACTGATCAAATAAAATATGCAATTTTAAATTTCTTAAAGATACAAAGTAACAGTGGACATCTCGGGAAAATCTTCTCATTCGAGTAAGCTGCTTTGGGGCCAGAGCTTTGACGATTCTATGAAAGAGGTTGAAACTCAAATTACAAGTTTACAGAAACTTTGTAAAATGATACTAAAGCGTATCATATAAAATGTTTAATTTTGAAGAAAAATACATATATTTCTTAAAATTTTTTTTTATTTATCGTTATATATATCTATATTATACAAATGATTGATAAATTTGAATTATATTCACCTTTCTACGACAGTTTTTATTATTAAATTCTGAATAGCAAAATAGTAAATTCTTTAGAAAAAATTAGGGATAAGAAATCAATAAAAAATAATAACTTACCTTTTGTAATAAATAAAAATAGTAAGTATCTTTAAATATTTTGTTAAAATATAACTTTTTTTATACAAGTCAGTTACGTAACGTTAACGTTAACACTAGATTCCCTCTACCTAACAGCGTAAAGTGAAGCAATTTTTATAGTAATTATATAAAAATACTAAAATACAATAGAAAATAACTTTTTCCTTCCAAATTGGTTGAAACAACAAACCAACAGTGCGCAAATTCAGCAAATTCCGCAAAGAAACCCGCCCGACTGAATTAATTCGGACACGAATTAATCCGAACACCTTCCGATGGGAAGATTGCGACGCTCCGATTGGTCCCAAATTTCAAACACGTTCCATTTATAGGCTGACATTTTTATTTTTACAAAGGGCTTTATTAAATTGGACTAAACCATTCCCTTATTGATGAGACGATTTCGATTTAAATTGTAATCGATAATTTTATTCGATTTATTGCTAACAATGTTTAATGAAAATTGTTCGTTAAGTTTTAAAATGTCAAACCTTTTTTATATTCACGTAGGGAGAGTTTTGTAAGAAAAACAAGATTGTTACCACATTGATAGAGAAAAAATATCAAGTGACGATAAACCCAAAGTTAAAAATATAAATACATATTTAGAATCAAGATATTTTTCGATTTTTCAAATTGAAATTCACATACATATCCCGCTTTGCAGATGTTGCCGCGCTTTGCCTCATTACCAGGGCGAATAAATGAAAATGTGAAATATATAATTTCATAGAGTGAGAATCGAACCCATATATTATATGTACAGTAGCACATTTATGGCCCTGCACCACCACTCACCAAATTCAAAGATTATTAATTTTTAATATTATACCTATTACATTACATAATTGCACGTTACATTTACCTTATATTTTTAAACTATAATGAAAGTACTTATTTAAAAAACGTATATAAATTTGAACGTAACGGGACTCGAGCCCGCGCCTCCTGGAAACCGACCAGGAAATCGACGTTCAAATTTTTATGTAATACGTTTTCTAAATAAATATTTTTCTTTCCTAAGTGTGGAATAACACTTTAAAAATGTTCAATAAATATAATGAACATATTAATATAATAATTTTATTGTAACGCCCACTGGTAAACTTTTTATAAACAAAATTAAAAAAAAAAGACACCAATCTATTTCTTCCTACGAACACATCGCCATAAGATAGAAACACATCTAACCAAACACACGATTCAATTTTAACATTTGCTGAATTCACAGCGCACATCGATATTCTAGTTTTAAAGTGCTTCAAGTTTCTACAAGAGTATCATTTTTGAATGAATTGTATATTCATATACTTATGAGAGCAACATAACATTTTAAATGCTCCTTCTGAAAAATAAATGCGTCTATAGTATATAAAACATTTTAACATTAGTAAATATTATTTATAGTATATACTTGAGTAGAATACATTATTCACTCTTTTGAAATTATTTTTTTTCACGCCGTGTTCTGCATATAGCACTGTAGGCACAAAGGGAACCTAGTGTTAAGACACTCTATTCCCCACATTCCGCCGAATTCCGGATCATATATTTAAATATTTATTATTAATTTAATGTTTATCCTCCACGCTATTTAGAAATAAACGATCTTGACAGACGGACAAACGGGTAACAAAGTGATCCTATAAAGGTTCCATCTCTACCTTTTTAGGTACGGAACCCTATAAAAAAGCTTTATAAAACCAATTTTTTACAAATATATTTATAAATAAAAAACTTTAAAATTCCCGTCACGCTAGTAAAACTTTTAAAAATCATAATACCCGTCCTGTACACTATATGACCTGCACAATAGCTATTTTCCTAGACTTAAAGGACACCTCTCACATTGAAAGCAGCGATCTAAAAATTCCCTTTGTATCGTAACAATGGGACACACGTTACGAATTCTAAAAATCAAACACAGACTGAAGGAAGCCTTTGAATATGCTCTGGGCTTGCTAAGCCGCTTTATAAGCTTTATCCGTTCCATCGCCTTGTATCCGAATAATATTTGCAATAAACGCCACAGGTGGTGGGTTCGATTCCACTCGAGGAGATGAAATATTTAATATTTTCATTTCTTCGCTGTGGTGTCAAGCCCTCAGCACCCTGGCTTCCGCGGCTTCGGAAATTAGCGGAAAATGGGGAACGGAGACGGGCAATAATCAACATAAGCAATCGAATCTAGCTTTAGCTTTAGCTTTAGCTTTTTAAACAGCTAATGCAAAATTTGTAGTAAAGTTAAATTCATAATATCTTGTAGTTTTTTTTTAAGTTAAATATTTAATGCAGGTACCTCAAAAATAGACAAAGCCACGGGACTCTTATTACATACAGAACAATTCGAAAAATGTGGAGTTTATTGGATATCTTCAGTTCTTCACGCATCTTGTCTATAAAGTGCAAACAATCTTCTGATGCATCAATCTATTTATCATGGGGAGTGTTCTGGGGAACTGTTTGACTTGCCGCAGAATTTTCTAACCGCACAGTACGTAACAAACTAAAGTACCATCCACACCATCTGGACACGTCACACTCCACTACTGTGCCGTTTCATAGAAACTGGATTTTTTTAAACCAAGTTTTAAATAATTGAGGCCAGTCGTGGCGCAGGGGCACAAAGTGTAACTGTAAAACCGACTGGTTGTGGGTTCGATCCCCACTCGAGGAAATGAAATATTCACTTAAATTTATATTTCCATTTCTTCGCTCGGGTGTCGAAGCAAGTTCTGCCACTCAACACGCAATGCCTCCAGAATTCAGAAGAAGAAGGCAGAAAGTGGGGCACGGAGTGTCTTAACACTAGGTTCCCTCTGCCTACCCTGCTGTGTGCGGCATACGGCGTGAAGTTGATTTATTTATTTAAGTTTTAAATAAATCGAACCTGCAATTCTCATAATAACAATATAACATTAAAACAATAGGTACATTACAAAATCTATAACATTTATCTTACAATACCATATGTCCGGTTATGTGACGAACGAAGGTGAATGTTGAATAGCTTGTGAGTTGTGACGTCATTGCTCAGAGACCTGTGGCTCTAAGGTCGATCCCGCAGGGATTTCATATGATTCTCTAGAAGAGACGTTTTTTTACTATATTTTTTGTGTCATTTTTTGGCGCGAGGTCAAACCCGTCCATGTAATGAGTGACCTAAATGTATAACATTTTATTATGTAACTGAAAGATTTTTTTACTTTTTTAAAGTGGTATTCCACACTCATAAAAGAAAAATACTTATTACGAAAACGTATAAAAATTTGACGGTTCCTTTTCGTTTGCAAAGAGGCGCGGGTTCAAATCCCGCTACGTTTAATTTTTTATACTTTTTATTAATATGTAACTTGAAAAGTGTTTTAACTTAACTTTAAATTTCCACTAATAATGAAATAAGAGCATTAGAATTAGCATTTGACTGTAAATGTGACGCTTGTAGGATCGGTTCCCACTCGGTGAAATGTATTATTTCTATTATATTTGAGATAACCTTTGATAACAAGACAAAGCGCGGCGATGGTGTTAAGTTCCGCCAGTCAATATGCAATGTATTGAAAATTGAAATAGAAGCGAGTGTCTCTAACATTAGGCTATATTCGGGATACAGTGTGAAGATAAAAAAATATACATATCATATTATACTAAATACATTTTATTTTTCCCGTACTAAAAACAAAATCATAAATTTCACCAAATAACACAAACGTCTCGGAAAAGTGAGTCCATCCTTTACTTTTACAATATAACACTAGATAAAAATATATTACTTGAGGCCTTCGTGGCGCAAGGGCACATGGATGTCACTATAACGAAACGGTTGTGGGTTCGAGCCCCCCTCGAGGGAATGAATTATTATTTCCTAATATTTTCATTTTAATTTTCAATATTTAAGGCAAAAAGCCCGGCGTTGAGTTCAGCCACTCAAAACGCTCAAATATCTCGATCTCAAAAATTCAGAGGACAATAGGGAACGGAGAACACTAGGTTCTGCCTGCTCTGCTGAAGCGTGAAGCTGACTTTAAAAAAAAATATCATAAATTCTAGTCATAAATAAATCATAAGTCCATCCAGTACAGCTGAATCAGTTTTTTCTATTATAACAAAGAGTTTCCAATCGGCGACGGATTTCCCCGGTCTCGGGCGCATGGACCCCATTGTATCAATGCCGCGTCGTGCCATTGAAAGCTATATGCTTTTTAAACTACACTTACAGTAACTTTTATGGAATAAAACTATTTTATATTTAGCTTCTCACTGTTTTCTGCCTATAGAAGAGCAGGCAGAGAGAACCATTTTTTTTAACATTTTTAAAGTATTATTCCACACATAGGAAAGAAAAATATTTATTTAGAAAACGTATAAAAAATTGAACGTAGCGAGACTTGAACTCACGCCTCCTGGAAACCGACCAGGCGCTCTGACCACTAAGCCATACTTTTGAAAACTTAGTGGTCAGAGCGCCTGGTCGTTTTCCAGGAGGCGCGAGCTTGAGTCCCGCTACGTTCAAATTTTTATACGTTTTCCAAATAAGAACCATTTTTGTAGATTTTTTAACGAAGCGTGCAATTGTAAACGCGACATGTGTTCTTGGTTCAATTTCCACTCGAGGAAAATAAAAATTAATATTTTTAATTTTTACGCTCTGGTAACGAGGCGAAACGTGGCGTTTCTTCATCCAAAGATGCAATGCAAATTAGGCGCAAATTGGGAATGAGATAAGATACTTAATCTTAATGCTAAGTTCCCAAGGGTCGTCTGCATACATATGTAGGGGATACAGCGTGAAGGTAAAAAATAATAAATAAACGCTAACCCTTTATCTTAAGCGTTGAGTTCCGCCACTCAACACTTAATGTTTCGAAATTTGGCGTAAAATTTAAAACGAAGTCTCTTAACAATATGTTACCTCTACCTACCCTGTGTAGAGTAAGCTGATTTAGATAACAAAATACTTACTTTTAGATCTTAATCATGATTAGGTTCCTAAAATACTTATGTTACTTAACTTAATACTTAGGTACACTTGTCCAAACGTCCGGCTGCGATAGATGCGTATGCAAAAATATATTATGCTATATTTTATCGTACCCAGTGTATAACAAGGCTATCACTGTGGACTGTAGAGAGGGAAAATTTCCGAAAGGACATTGAAAATCTTACAGCAAGTCATTGTAGATATCGACGAGTTTTAGATTTAGAATTGTAACAATAGTTAATTGTAAGATGATTTTATATCTTTATATCGATGTATGCACAGTGCGGCGGCGTTAAGTTCCGCCATTAAACACACAATATCTATGATAAATGAATACCGGAAAACAACGAAGAAACCAATGCAATAAGTTGGATAATTTGGTGTGATATTCCATTCTCAATTCTTATTTTATTTATTTCACAAGAGTACAAGGAATACTTGGCTGTAAAATTAACAAAACGACCTTTAGTGTTTGCTCTGAACTTAACGTTTTACTTCAAAGAAGTAATTTTAATAAAATTGGTCATCTTTATAAATCTTTGCAGTGGTCAAAAGTAACATTTCTTGAATTTAATTAAGGACTCAAAGCAAAACTCTTATCAACGTAAATTGTTAAATCAAGAAATTAAGTACTTCTACAATATTATAAAAATACGTAAGAAGAATTGTTAAGTCACATTTATAAGAAATCCAAAAAAGGCAATCGCTTATAATATATATTTAGCATAAAGTAGGATATGCAAAAGGTCCAATAATTAAGACACTCCGTTCCCCACTTTCTGCCGAATTCTGGAGACGTTTTGAGTGGCAGAACTAAACGCCGCGCTTAACCTCGACACCAGAGCGAAGAAATGGAAATATAAATTTTAAATTTAAGTAAATATTTCATCTCCTCGAGTGGAGATCGAACCCACAACCAGTCGGTTTTACAGTCACACCTCGTGCCGCTGCGCCACGACTGGCCTCAATATTTTTAATATTTTCTTTATGCTAATCAAAATAACATTTAAAAATAACCTTCAAATTGTTTTTGTTTTATAATGAAACTAAATAGAAAATATGTTTTACATTTGGACATTACATACATAGGTAATGTAGGAGAGTTTTTCTAAAAATATGTCGACATCATATTCAAGCTGAGCGGCTTAAAAGTGTTCATTAAATTTAACGAACTGGCGCGTGCAGGTATCTCGGATTACGTACAGGTTCGTTTCAATGTTTATTCGTTTTTTCTTTTCAATTTAGGCAAGAATAATACTTTAGTTTAATTTTTTGAGGCCAGTCGTGGCGCAGCGGTACGAGGTGTGACTGTAAAACCGACTGGTTGTGGGTTCGATCTCCACTCGAGGAGATGAAATATTTACTTAAATTTATAATTCCATTTCTTCGCTCTGGTGTCGAGGTTAAGCGTGGCGTTGAGTTCTGCCACTTAACACGCAATGCCTCCAGAATTCGGCAGAAAGTGGGGAACGGAGTGTCTTAACACTGGGTTCCCTCTGCCTACCCTGCTGTGTGCGGGATACAGCGTGAAGCTGATTTTTTAATAATACTACGCTAAAGCTAAAAGTAGTACTAAATTAATAGTACTATTTAGCTTTGAGAGGCGAAAAGGAGAAAATGGTAGCTAATTTAAAGATTTGTATTTAACTAGATTTTACGTGTGACTCTGTCTGCTTAGAACACGAATTTGAATTTTTAATTAATTAAAAAGTGAATATTTTTTAAAGTTTTGTAATTCTATAATTATTTTTTTTTAGCTTCACGCTGTATCGCGCAAATAGAGAGAGCCTGGGAACCTGTGTTAATACTAAATTTATAACATTATATTATGTGATATTGAAGTTTTAATTTTTTTACTGTTAAGAGTATTTTACTAAGATTAAATATTTAAATAATATTTTTAAAAATCAACATCCATCTCGCGAAAAAAATTGACCACTCCCTCACTCAATATGCACTGTATTGAAAATGGAGCAGAAATTAGGGGTTCGAAACGTATTACGGCAACTCTCAGTTTATCCTGCTAAATACAGGATACAGCGTGAAATTAAAACAATATATTTTAGATTATACTAAAAACATTTTGCTTCTCCAATTCTGGAAGACAAATTACAGCGTTATATTTCGCCAAACAGCCCACAATGTCTCGGAAACTAAGCAGAAACTAAAATCCTTTCTTGGCTTTCAATATCATAGGCAGTAGGTAAAAAATATATTCATAAATTTTGTTAATACATCCACTACAACCAAATCAGTTTTTTCTTTTATCACAAAAAAAATCCAATCGGCGACGGATTTCCCCGGTCTCGGGCACATGGACTCCATTGTATCAATGCCGCGTCGTGCCATTGAAAGCTATATGCTTTTTTAACTACACTTACAGTAACTTTTATGGAATAGAACTACTTTTTATTTAGCTTCTCACTGTTTTCTAAATATATGAGGGTAAGCAGTATTTTGTTCATTTTTTGCAAGGCTAACTAGCTAGTTAACGATTCTCACACTAGAAAATAGATTAGATCTAGATTTAGATCTAGATCTTAGTGATGATGAACTCTCATGCTCTTGTGGTCCTAAAAGGGTTTGTTACTTAACTGAAGTAATCTTGGCCTAAAGTTAGTTTGCGTTAGATGCATAAGCAAAAATATATTACGCTATATTTTATCATATCCAGTGTATAACAAGGGTGTCACTGTGGACTGTAGAGAAAGAAAATTTCCGAAAGGACATTGAAAATCTAACAGAAAGTCATTGCAGATATCGACAAGTCTTAGATTTAGAATTGTAAGTGTCTTTAGTTGTAAGATGATTTTATATCTTTACTAGCAACCCATTCGCGGCTTCGCCCGCTTGAACCACATAGTTATTTATTTACGAATCTGCATTACTCCGTTCCTTTTCTAATTATAATATCATTTTAAAATAATATCTATACCTATATTGAAATATTTCAGCCTATTGAACAAAACAGTTATAGAAATTTTGCCACTTTCCGCCATATTGTATTTTAAAATTTCGGAGACTATTGACAACTTGAATTATTTTATATCTCTAATGATATGTACTAGTTTGTATCTCTAGTGATATAATGAAATGCTTATAAAATTGTATTGAAGGATAAATTATTGTTTGTAACAATTACATCTTTATTTAGGCCAGTCGTGGCGCAGCGGCACAAAGTGTGACTGTAAAACCGACTGGTTATTCGTTCGATCCCCACTCGAGGAGATGAAATATTTACTTAAATTTATATTTCCGTTTTCTTTGCTCTGGTGTCGAAGCAAAGCGCGGCGTTCAGTTCTGCCACTCAACACGCAATTCCTCCAGAATCCGGCAGAATGTGGGGAACGGAGTGACTTAACACTAGGTTCCCTCTGCCTACCCTGCTGTGTGCGGGATACACCATGAAGCAGATTTTATTTTTTACATCTTTATTTATAGCTACTATGTGAAAAAAAACCATAAAAAATTACTGACTTGACTAGTAATCGTAACTTTTTAAGTAATGAGTAGTGTCAATAGATTCCAAATGAATATTTTATTATTTTTCCTTGTATTTATTATTACTAAATATAAAAGTAATTATTAAAATTTTAATCTGTAATGAAAACTAGTATTCGGATTTTGGGGTAAAATACGTAAATATTTTTATAAATATAAAATAAATTTATAATTTATTTATTAGGCTTTTAAATTCAAATGAAATATTAAAATAACATATTTTTGTATTGTTTTTATTTATATGGCGGATCACTTGCAACACTGACAACTTTGTTGTTAAATGTCAAAAGATTTAAAGCTTAGTTATTGAATATTGTGTTGTTTATATTTTGCTCTTTTATCGGTTAACTTATTATGTTCTCACTCTAGTGTGTTATTCGGACTTTAATAGTGTTGCTTCTCTCATTACTTGGCTATCCTACCTATCTGATTGACCCCGACTTCGGTTTAAGAACTGCTACGTACGATATCTAGCCATAACGATGACGAAAATGCCGAAACATCCACCTTCCAACTAACATGGATATTATTTTAATGAGTGTGGATTGGCATTCATCGAAATAAAACACTAGGTCCAGTTTTTATTGACGGTAATTTAAATGCTACGAAATTTTTAGACCTCATACGTAACCAGAATATGCCGATCAGATCCTCCTAGACGTATATCGTAATATGTTACGGAGATGCAATTTATGCATTCAAAAATAAGGGGGATACTTTGAAAAACAATCTAGCTATCTATTAAATAAGTGGACAAATGAAACGATAAATGTGAGTGTGTGTAAAGTGTATTCCTAAGTGTTGCGTTGATTTAACATCACTTCGTCCCCGTTAGCTACATACCTACGCTAGTTGCTGCGACTCGATTTAATAAGTTTTATTTTTAGGTATTATATAATTGTTTATTTTCAACTTGAGAATCTTGTTAACTCTTCTTATAGATTTTTTCAGTTATTAAACTAAAAAAAATCAATGAGACTTGAATCTATTGAGATTATACAAAAATATATAAATAAGTAAATAGTAAAAAAAAGTATATTTAAAAGATCAATCTACTCGTGATCCACAAAAAAAAAATTCACAACATCAAACAACACTTAAAATGTAAATACTTCCAATCTTCTCCCAAAACTTGACAAATTGCATTTAAAAAACCAGCTTTAGCCCAATAATGGGTAGATAAGCGAAAAAATTGGTGAACAATTACCCCAAACAAGTAGGTTTTACCGCGAACCAAGAATTTACAGAAAAATGGACTTTATCATGGGAAAAATAAGATTTTCACCAAAAATTCTACAGTATCCAGAGGAATTAAAACGTCCTGTAGTAATTCCGGTACTAATGGAGCAAGAAGTGATTAATGCTGCCGACGACATTACTGTTAATGAGAATAAATTGCATCTTTGTACGTAATAGCTCACTTAATTCTTTCGCCACTTTGAAAGCTTTGCCATTAAGATGTAAAACTATATTATTGCCAATAATACTGAGGAGAACTCTGGAAAAATTAATTTATAATTTGGAATCATTAACAATTTTGTTGGATCAATAACATTCTGACCTTCAGATGTGGGTTCGATTCCCACGTGGGGGGAAATTAATAATATTCATAAACTACAACAAAAAATTACATTTTAGAGAAACAAATGGCTGTATTTTTGATAAAACCTATGTTAAATTCATATTTAAGTACTTTATCCTTAAAGTACCTTACTAAGGGTAGTTTTCACCCGACTAGGGCAAAGCTCAAAAGGAGGATTATGTTTTTAGTGCATATGTATTTACGTATGTAAATCAGTTCCTTTGTTCCTTTTCGTTCGTTGTCTTGATGGAGTAATTTTACTTTATATTTTAATTTAGTTAACGTTGTTGAGTTTTTGTTTTATTTATAATTAATTTGTTACAATTTTGAAGCTAGAATATTCACATTCACATACACATTACATACACATATCCAGAGCCCTTTCATTTGATACCTCAGTTGAACTAGCGGCCTTAATACGAAATTTTGCCCCTCTTTTATGGCTATTATTTTTTTGAATTTAACAACATATATATAGTTATTAGGTTTTTTCCTGATCTAATACTATCTGTAAATGCTAGCTGCCAAATTTCACAATTCTAGGGCAATCGAAAGTATGTTATTAATTTTGATTCTGTCTTGGCTAGTGTCAAAATACGCATTTTTTGCTATATAACAGAAAAAAAAAATTAAAAATACCATTTTTTAGGCAATTATGGGGGCGTAGATCTGAGTATATAGTTTGAATTTCAACTCGATATCTCCAAGCGTTCCTGTGATAAAGGCTCTTGACAAACAGACAGATGGACAACAAAGTGATCTTATAAGCGTTCCTTTTTTTTCTTAAGAGTTACGAAACCCCAAAAATTATACCTCATTAAATTTAATGGAATAGTTATAAGAGGAAATCTAGTCACATGTCACTCTGGTACTTATTTTCTTATAATTGTACTAATAATACAAAATTATTTATTACTTACATAAATTAAAACACTATTTCTAATTGTAATCTCTCTTTCTATCTAATAATCTATAATTTATTACATATATTTTAAATATACTTTATAGTTGCTATGTTCTAAGTATAAACGTGAAGTTGTCTGGCCTTTATTAAGTAGAAAGTTAAAAGGCCCAATGGCTTTTAATTTAGTCTCGTTATACAGTCATAGCTCTTCATTTTAGTCTGATGGAACAAATTCTTTGTCATATTTATATGCTATACATTTCGATATATTTGTAATATGGATGGAAAGTATTTAAATGGTTATAGGTTTGATTCCCATTCAAAATTTAAATTTTTTTCTAGCCTCAAGTTGTACCCCACACGTAACCACTCCGTGCCTTTTTAAGACACTTCTGTTCCCTATTTTCTTCCGAATTCTTGAGGCGTTGCGTATTAAGTGGTGGAACTCAACGCAGAACTTTACTTTTTTATCAGGGCCAAAAAATTTTAATACTAAATAATCCATACCTTATATTGGGAATCGTATAATACACAACGACGTTCCTTACATTTGAAAAGAAAATTGGGAAAAAATATATATCACTGGGGAGGGAAGGAAATATGACCATATCTAAATTGATCTACTGTCAGCGTATCAACCAATTGGTCTAAATCAATCAATCAGAACTATTTTAAGCTTAATTACTTATTTCCACAATCGATAATCGAATCTTCACCCATCGTGTGCCGTCAGTCACATTCCAACTGTACCACAACTATATCAAACAAGAAAGCTCCATACAATAATACGTTCAACTCAATTTCATGAACTACTTACAAAACAATGCAAATGTACGTAGTAATCGAATATTTTTATGAATTCGAACGGTTTTTATAAAAAAAAGAAGGGAACAAGCGTGCAAAAAGTTTGCCAATAGAGAAAGTTTCGCTTTCATTGTATGAGGATTATTAACAATCTGTTTACTGTAGAACTTTAAAAGGGCATTTATACTTTTATACTTTATCCAGAATACTTTTGTGTGGCACAAGCTTTAAGGATTTCCAGCGTTAATGAAAATCTCTTTGCATTTTAGAATAAAATAAAAATGTAGATAAGAAGAGATTAATTAGCTTTATATTAAGTTGACTTGGTTGTTAAATAAAACTATTATAAGTATACTTATGGCTACGTACATTTTTACTACATTATTTTTTATTTAAACTACGTACTCGTACATGAAGTTCCATTTGCCAACAATATTCTAGCTATGTTTCAATCTTTGTTATTAAGTGCAATAAAGAGTATATACATTTGGTCTTTGATATTCACTATTACATTTTTTTTTCGATCTTGAGTTTATTATATATATTGTTAGCCCTATTGGCTTTTACAGCGACACCGGGGAGGAAGAAAGAGGGTACTCTGTCCCTGAAGAAATGCACTATGTGGCTGCCCAAAAAAAACCACCTGCAAAAAGCACCTAGTGTTAAAACACTCCATTCTATATTTTCTGCTCAATTTTCGAAACATTGCGTGTCCAGCGGTTGTCTTTTCACCAGAGTCAGAAAATGAAAATAAATCTTTTCCAATTAGGAATCCAAGCATCAACCATTGCGTTTTTAGCCACGTGAATAAATAATAATAATAATAATAATACTCTTTATTGTACACCTATAAAGAAAATAACAATAAAATATGTAACAGAAAAAAAAACGGAAATGTACAAGAGGCGACCTTATCGCTAAAACAGCGATCTCTTCCAGGCAACCTTAAGGCATAGGATATACGAAGTTGCCAATAAAATTAACTGGAGCGTAATAGATTCAAGATAAAAAAAACAGCGCTAAATCTAAATATGCTTCTGATTCAAGTGACAGCAATAGAGAGAAATTTGTGAGAGCTCGTAATCGTTGCAACAGGGTTTGTAGAGATAGTCAACGACGCCATATCTATAAATCAGTAATCAATGAAGATGATCCAGCTAAAGTCTGGAAATTTCTTAAAACACTTGGAGTCGGTAAAACAAAACATAATATTCCTCAGAAATCTCTAGATATCAATTCTCTTAATAAACATTTCACTTCTTCTAGTACAATTGATAGTACAAATAAATTAAACACCTTAAACTATATTTCTACTTTATCCACTCCTGAGGTTTCTCCATTTAAATTTAATCAATTCACTGTATGTGATGTTAAGAGAAACATTACAGCTGTTAAGTCAGATGCAGTCGGTGCTGACAGCATTAGTGTAAAATGATCATTCCTTTAATAGACCTGTTGGCTCCTGTAATCACATCCATTTTGAATCGCTCAATACTCAATAGTGATTTACCTTCCGCTTGGAAAGACGCCTAAGTCCTCCCACTACCTAAGAAAAATAATCCGTCTTCTTATTCTGAGTATCGTCCTATTTCCATTCTTCCTCTGTTATCAAAAGTGCTAGAACATCTTGTTCACAATCAACTAAGCACATTCCTTTCAAATCATAATCTCTTAAATCCACTACAATCCGGCTTTCGCCATGGTCATAGTACGACTACTGCTTTAGTCAAGATCACCGATGACATCAGGCAGGGTATGGATAATCAGAAGATTACAGTGTTGACTTTGTTAGACTTCAGTAACGCTTTCAACACTGTTGATTTTGACATACTACTTGCTGTACTGCGTTCTCTTAACATATCTCCTGAGGTGGTTGATTGGTTTCATTCTTACTTGTACGGACGCCGACAGCGCATTCGAGTAGAAGATTCCTATTCCGAATGGTCCTCAACCAGTGCTGGCGTCCCTCAAGGTGGCGTGTTGTCTCCTCTTCTATTTTCTATTTTTATTAATTCTATATGTCCTAAAATTTCTTCTCTCTACCACCTGTATGCTGACGACTTACAAATTTACGCACAAGGTACTCTCACTGAGCTGCCTGGTACCATCGAAAAAATAAACAATGACCTTAATGAAATATCAATTTGGACTAAATGTTTTGGACTGACGATAAATCCTTCAAAAACTCAGTCTATTTTGATCGGCAG
>JAAIXJ010001806.1:282607-298309 GCA_013403705.1 Heliconius hermathena | reverse complement strand
ACTTAAATTTATATTTCCATTTCTTCGCTCTGGTGTCGAGGTTAAGCGCGGCGTTGAGTTCTGCCACTCAACACGCAATGCCTCCAGAATTCGGCAGAAAGTGGGGAACGGAGTGTCTTAACACTAGGTTCCCTCTGCCTACCCTGCTGTGTGCGGGATACAGCGTGAAGCTGATAGATAGATAGATAGATAGATGAACTTTAGTAAAAAAAAATTGTGTTATTAATTAATTGTGTTAGTAAAAGTTGATTGTGTTATTTGAAAGTTTTTTTAGTTGAAAAGATTTGGTTGATATATNAGTATGTATATATATATATATATACCTACAGTTTTAAAATTTTGCACGAAATGAGAACTTACAATGTAAATGAAGGAAAAATTCTATAATTTAAATAACATTATTTCATAGTCATACTTTTACTCTATTTCATACAACATGAGTAGATATGCCTGCAGAGTAAATTTGCAGGCGATTGTTGGCAGGCTGGAGTCAACTTAAATTTTATAAAGTGTATTGATTTACAATCCTGAAATTGGTACAGAACGCTCAGTCGCAGAGTCTGACTCGCACTTAACCTAGCTTCAAGCTTGTAACTTCACGCTATATCCCGCACATAGCAGGGTAGGCAGAGAGAAAAGAGAAACTTTTTTTTATATAGTCATACTCTATCAAACTACGCCTTCAACATTCATATGTTTCATATATACACACGAACAGACATACATACATACATTATGTACGTTTATAATGTAATTAAACTGAACCAACTGTAGCTTTTATTTGTGGTCGGTCGACCGTCAATCATTTCATTGCAGCGAGCGTAACATATTATAATTATTAATTAAATTTTAAGCCGATTTGATAGATTTGTGTCACTTACTAGTGCAAAATTAATTTGTAAAGAATAAATTGAAATTACTATGAAACTAAGGTACTTAGTTCGATGCCCGTCTACGTCAAATTCCTGATGCTTTGGAAATGTGAAAAATGTAGCTCCACGTCCGCATACCAGGTTAAGCAGAGGGAACCTAATATTAACTCATTTTTCACTTAATTTTTGATTTGGATGTTGAATGGCGGAATTTAACGCCGCGCTAACAAAACAAGAAAATGAAATGAATTCATTCCCCCGGTGGTAATCGAATTCACAACCTACGTGTTCTCAGTCAGGCGATGTGCCTCTACGATATTTTATAATGTGAATAAACCTACAATTTACTATCCACGTTTTTATTACACCTTTATTCTTCTTTATAAGACAGTACAGTACAGTACAAAAAATTGAAAAAATATTCCTTTCCTTCCTTCCTATTAATAGAAGTCAGTAGTACAGTCATTAATAGAAGTCTTTAGTAATTATTGATATAATATATCGTTTATTAATTTTTCTCCTCATCCAAGTTGTAGCCATATTGTACCCACATAATTTATATGAAAGCCATTGTCTGCGCGTGCGCCGATGCGGGACAGTGTCGAGGGAACTGTAGAGATATAAGAACGTGTTTTGTATATGAATTTTTTTTTATTTATTTCGTTATAGTTTATTCTGTTTAATTAGTGACTGTGATGGGTGCAGTGATCGTAATATGGCTAGCATTGGGTAAGTCTTTAAATGTCATTTAAAAAAAAATTTAAAATTTTTAAATTTTTTTTTAAGTTTTTGGAGAAATTTTTTTGTTTACTTATAAACATTTAATTTTAGACAGTTTATATTAGAATTAATTTTATAATTTTGTAATAAATTAATTTTATAATTTTTCTAATTTATTTGAATTAGAATTAATTTTATAATTTTGTAGATTTTTTCACCGCAATTTCATATTAATTAGAGAATAAAAAAAAATAGGTTTTTTTTACGATTAATTCTTAACTTACAACATTAGGTTAGTTAGATTAATGCTGTATCCCGCATATAGCGGATGATAAGCAGATGAAAGCAAAAATCAAGAGAATCCGCTGGCCATTCTCCGGTGAGATATTGCGTGTTGAGTGGCGAAACTCAACACCGCACTCTGTCTTGTTAATGTAATACGATAAAATATATAAACAACTATATATACTATAATATATAGACCAATTTTACGAATTCAAGAAATATTTATCTTCACATTTGTATAAACTTTAATGAAGCATTCAAATTTCATCTAAAAGATTTAACCTTACGAAAACATTGTTGTAATTTTTATAGTAGATATAAATGCAAAAGGAGGCCGTCGTCGTGGCGCAGTGGGACAAGAATGTGAGTGTAACGCGACGGTTTTGGGTTCAATCTCACTCGAGGGAATGAATTATTCTTTATTAATGTATTCATTTCTTCTCTTTGGAACTAAGGCAAAAGCCCAGCGTTGAGTTCCGCCACTCAACACACAATGCCTCGTAAACGCTACCGTGGGGAACAGAGTGTCGTAACAGGGAAAAGCAGGATAGGCCAAAGGGAACCTGTCCCTTTGGCCTACCCTCCTTTTTATTTTTATTTTTTTTACTATAAATTATTAGTAAAAGATATTATTTTGTTAAGTAAAATGTATTGAAGTATTATAAATCCATTAACTTTATGAGAAAGCCGTAACTACTAAGAGAAAGTTAAAAAGGCTTAAAGTGTAGTATCTCTATAATTTCATAAAAGGTTGTTTTTTTAGCGATTAAGGATTAGAAGCTGAATAATGTATAAAAAAACATCAAAACCTATACCTAAAAACCACTATAGCGCAGTCAGAAAGCGTCCGACTGAAAAAACAAAAAAATATTTGCAATTTAATACAGAGTCTATGTAAAGCAAGGGTTGAGTTTCGCCAATTATCTCACAATGTCACAAATTTAGGTGAAAAGCGGAGAACGCAGTGTTTTTCAAGAAAAAATATAGAGCGCTAATATACCAGAGGCCTAGTGTGGCGCACAGGGGACAAGCGTGTAAATGCTATAAGGTTGTAGGTGTAATTCCCTAGACGAAAAGAAACATTTTCACTCATCACTCAACACATCACTCAACACGCAATGATTCTCAGAATTGGAAGGTAAGTGAGGAACAGAAGTGTCGTAGCACTAGGTTACCAGGTTCAGAAGAGGGAATCTGTCTATGCCTACCTTGCTAAGCGAAGGTAAAAGAATTCAAAAAAAGATTTGAAGTTCTCTGGTTTGGTCTCTAACCCACATTTTTTGAAAAACTAAACCATAGCTTCTCATCGAATTTTTATACGCTTAACCATATTTATTTATATTGTTAACAACATAAATAAATATAGAAGATAAAACAAATATTTAAAAAAAATATAGAGACACTTCAAAATTCCGTCATCAAAAAAGGTATTTTTTTTGTCAAATACTTTGCTATAATTACAGTAAAATAGCCTTAAAAATATGAACGACTAACCGAACCACAATATTTATATATATTTACTGTTTTATACAAAATGATATACATAAATTAATAATAATATTCTTTATATAAAGGCCAGTCGTGGCGCAGGGGCACAAAGTGTGCCTGTAAATCGACTGGTTGTGGGTTCGATCCCCACTCGAGGAGATAAAATATTTATTTACATTTATATTTTCATTACTTCGCTCTGGTGTCGAGGGGAAAGCGCGGCGTTGAGTTCCGCCACTCAACACGCAATGCCTCCAGAAATTGGCGGAAAGTGGGGAACGGAGTGTCTTAGCACTAGGTTCCCTCTGCCTACCCTGCTGTGTGCGGGATACAGCGTAAAGATCAGCTTCACGCTTCACTTTTTTCAAAAAAAAATGTTTTTTTGAAAAAAAATCTATATAATTCTACTTCCCGTACAGCCACATTCTACCAACTTCGTAATAAATTCATTAAACTATTAATAATATAGAAGGATCAATCATCGTTAATTTGTTTAAGTATTGTTTCCTCTTTAATGTACATAGACTATAGACATACCGCTTTATATAAACAATATTCAATCAATCACTTTAGTTCAATAGGAAAAAAACAACAATGGGTGTTCGAATATCCTAATGTTATAGTATTTTTTAACCTTCCCCCTATATCCCGTAACTTACTTATTTAGCGGGAATTGAACCCGCGCCTCTTTGGAAACTGTCAAAGAGGCGCGGGTTCAAATCCCGCTAAGTTCAATTTTTTATACGCTTTTTCTTAATAAGTATTTTTCTTTCCTAAGTGTGGAATAACACTTTAAACATCTTTTAAACATTTTTTAAAGTTTTATTTCACACTTAGGAATGAAAAATACTTATTTAGAAAACGTATAAAAATTTGAACGTAGCGGTACTCGAACTCGCGCCTCCTGGAAACCTGGTCGGTTTTCAGGAGGCGCGGGTTCGAGTCTCGCTACGTTCAATTTTTTATACGTTTTCTAAATAAGTATTTAACACTTTAAAAATGTTAAAAAATTTCGTAACTTGTCACTGAGTTAAGATCCGGTCTCCACTTTACATCTAAATTCAAAACGTTGCCTATTGAGTAGCGGAACTCAACGCCGCACTCACTGTACAAAAGCGAGGGAATCGAATCCGCAATATTTAATTTTGTATGGCAGACAACACTGTATTTTCATATATATTATATATAAAATATAAATATAAAATAAATAAAAAGCCTCCGAGTGGAAATGGACATCGAACTCGTAACCTTTGTTCTGCTATCACAGAATATATTATATGTAATAGTTTTTTTTTTTTATTTTTCTTTAAATTTAAATCACGTTGTCAAATCGAAATTATGTCGAAAAATAAACAAATTAACTCTAACGACGTTCTACAGATAGTTTTAGATAAAAAATCATATATGGACGTACAAATTACACTTAATGACATAGAAAATTATTATTAACTTGAATTCTAATCATCAATTTCCGTGTTATATTGGAAAACCCATTTTTATATACTTGTTAGTCACGACAGGTGACGAATACAATGTTTATTAGGTCAGTTATTTAGTGTGTGGTAGTATAAAATAAATTTTGTTTTGGCTATCGTGACAGCATCTGCTTATAAGCAAGGTCGTTGGGAGTTCGATTCTTACTAAAAAAGAAAAACAATAAATATATCTAAGGAAGGAGTATGTAATCAAAGGAATAAATATTATATATATATTTTTTTTTAATTGAGGTCAGTCGTGGCGCTGTGGCAAAAGCGTGTGAATGTAGACGCGAGATGTTGTGGGTTCGATTCTCACTCGATAAAATGATTTTTTTTTTATTTCTCTGTTCTGGTGTCGAGGCAAGGCGAATTATATAATTTTTTCTCTCTCTCTGATAAGACAAGCGCAGCCTAGCTCATTCACGCCTTAAGAACAACCCTACTTTTTTTGCTTATTTTTACTAACAAGCAATAAATACTAATAATATAAGAGTAAAGTTAATAGTAAAGTTTACTTTTGTATAGTAATAACGCATCAACTTAATTAATATTGTTTCAAGCCAGAAGTATTATTATATATAAAACATAAAAAATTTTTGAAATACACTCAATATTGATTGGAGTTTATTGTAGTGATAAATATTATCTTTATCCTATATTATTCAAGATATCGAAAAAAAATTAAGACAGTCTATGGAAAATAAAAAATCTACTAGGAAACTACAAACGTACCGTCATATGTAGAGAAGTTTATCATTTTGTACCATCATTTATAATAAATATAATTTAAGGCCATTTATGATATTGATATTGCATTAACAAAAAAAAACAAAACAACATTAACGAGTTCTAAATTGATTGTAGGTAATGGTAGTGATAAAGAATCAATTAATCAATCAGTCCGCTTCACGTTGTATCCCGCACACAGCAGGGTAGGCAGAGGGAACCTAGTGTTAAGACACTCTGATCCCCGTTTTCTGCCGAGGCAGGCAGGAGGCATTGCGTGTTGAGTGGCAGAACTCAACGCCGCGCTTGCCCTCGATACCAGAGCGAAGAAATGGAAATATAAATTTAAATAAATATTTCATCTCCTCTAGTGGGGATTGAACCCACAACCAGTCGGTTTTACAGTCACACTTTGTGCCGCTGCGCCACGACTGGCCTCAAAAAATGAAAATACTGACTGGCAATAAAAAAATGATTTTTTGATTTATTTTAATCATGGAGCTAGGGGAAAATCCTAAAATCACGTAGCTATGGGAAAAAATTAAAACCACAACTAATAAATGGAGTATAATTCATTTTTTTGTAGTCTCATTACTAGTTTAAAACTTACTAAATGTTTAAACTAAGAAATATTTATAATACCACGTTGAATGGTTGTGGAACAAGTTCTAAATTTATTCTAGTTTATCATAATAGGAACAAAATACTCCTTTGTTTTATATTATATGTAGTGAAGCTGACTTGCGTGAAGTAAGTCAGCTTCACGCTGTATCCCGTACATTGCAGGGTAGGCATAGGGAGCGTAGCGTTAAGACACTCCGTTCCCCACTTTCTGCCGAATTCTGGAGGCAATGCGTGTTGAATGGAAGAACTCAACGCCGCGCTTGTCCTCGACACCAGGGCGAAGAAATGGAAATGTAAATTTAAGTAAATATTTCATCTCCTCGAGTGGGATCGAACCCACAACCAGTCGGTTTTACGGTCACACTTTGTGCCCCTGCGCCACGACTGGCCTCCAAGTATAGCAAGAATGCTGGAATAACGAGATTTTAAATTATCAATGAACATTTGTTTAGATTTGATTATTTGTTTCAAAATTACAAACAAAGTATTTGTTTGAAGTTGAGTTCGGATATTTGCAGTGACTGTTGAACTCTTATCAGCGACGACAGAAACAAAACCAAGTTGATACTCTTAAATCAATTATCGTATATTCTATTGTACGAGAAAAGTACAAAATCTGAACTAAGAATTCTCAAGTACTTGAGAGTACGTAAGTTTTTATACGAGTACTTAAGTTTTCATGTTTGACATTTCAAAACGTTCTTCTCTCAAACTGTAAACAATTTGAGCACCGGTACTTATCATTTGTAGGTAAAAGTAACTAAAAAAACCGGACAAGCGCGAGTCGGCTCGCCCACCGAGGGAGCTCCTTTCCTCATCTCCTCCTTTTAAGGCTATTAGTTTTTAGTTAGTTAACTATCGTAATCATATAGTTTTCAAATTTTTTTCTGAATTAGTACTACCTCTACAGGTATCATCAGCATCTACGATGTTAGGTGCCAAATATCATAATTCTCGGTCAACGGGAAGTACCCTGTTAATTTTGATTATTGCCACGTACTTCGACTCTATAAAGGATAGTGTCGAAATATGCGTTTTTTGTTATCTAAACTGCCATATCTTTTTTTAAGTACATATAGAAATACGTAGATCTAAGTATATGGTTTGAATGTCAACTCAATATTTCCAAGCGATCCCGAGATAAAGGCTCTTGACAAACAGACAGACGGACGGACGGATGGACAACGAAGTGATCTTATAAGGGTTCCTTTTTTCCTTAAAAGGTACGAAATCCTACATTTTTAGGCTTTCGTACCTTAGTGCTTAGTGCCTTAGTCACGTCAAACAAGCAGACAGATGGACAGTTTTGGCAAGTTTTGAGCAAGTAATTATTATATAATTTATTATCAATTATTATATAATTTCCAAGCACGCAGTGCCGCGCAACAAGCACTTTGCTGATCCGCATATTGAATGCAATATGCAATATTTCAAAGTTTAGAGAAATGTGGAGATCAAAGTTTTAAATCTTTTTGACTATCCTAGTATATGAATAATCTTAAAATATTTTATATGATATGTTAGGTTTTTTAGGGGGCCATAAATAAAACAAAAAAAAACAGAACCTCTTTTGGATCACTTTGTTGTCCGTCTGTCTGTCTGTAAAGGTTGCGTGGATGTAACAAATTGAAATTGATATTAAATGTACACTGTCCCTGGTCCCTGGGAGCACAAAAAAATATGCTTCTAAGTCAACACAATCAAGGTATACGAGCCTGCATCGTTTTTGCTGCATTTTATATAAAATTCTCCGCGTAATCAAAATTTACATACAAACTCAACGTACGCTCATCAACTTTTATAAATCACGTTCCCGTTGGCCTATAATCATGAAATTAGCAAGAACCACTCGCTACCGACTCGCACTTGACTACTTTTTAAAAACACAACCTTACACAATACTACAGTAACAAAAAATTACTAACACAAAAAGAAAAAATTCAAAAATTAATTAACCAATGAACAACGTCCATTCTCTGCCATATTTAGAAGCAAAAGCTACTATAGTGTAACCAAATATATAGGACTACCAAATTGTGCTCTAATTTACTCATCTATTATTCATTTATCTATGCAACCTCAGTGCGGCCCTGGGCTGTGTTGCATTATTAATTTTTTCACATCAAAACCCTCTATTGCAGATGTCTCTTTAATTATTCTCAATTGGTGCCAATTGTTAAATAATATGGCTTCTAAGGGAACGGAGTTAGTCATTCTGATGGCGGCTATAAAATATGTTTAGTTAATGCGTGTGTTTATTGTTGTCATTTTCTAATCTAATAATATAGTATATTGAATGAGCGTACTACAAAAAAAATAATAAAATTTGTAAATTGTGAAGCCAGTCGTGGCGCAGGGGCACAAAGTGTGACTGTAAACGTGGCTGGTTGTGGATTCGATCCCCACTCGAGAAAATGAAATATTTATTTAAATTTATATTTCCATTTCTTCGCTCTGGTGTCGTGGCAAAACGCGGCGTTGAGTTCCGTCAATCAACACGCAATGGTTCCAAAACTCGGCGGAAAGTGGGGAACGGTGTGTCTTAACACTAGGTTTCCTCTGCATATTCTGCTTCTTAATTTAAGCTTATTGAATTTTATTTATTTTTTTAAATTGTATATTTACTTTTTTTAAATGTTATTCCATATTTAGGAAAGACACTTGGACCCTTGTTTTTTAAGGGGCGCGGGTTCAAATCACACTATATTTAAAAAAATATATACGGTTTCCAAAAAAAAGATGAATGTATTGATTATTTATTATGTATTCTTGTCTAAATTTGTTCTTGTTTTAGCTATATTAAATAAATTAGAACTGGTTGTAAGCAACATCTCGAAATAAGAGTTTAATTAGTTATTAGTCAGTCGTGGCGCAGTGACACAAACGTGCATATGTAAGGCCGACAAGTTGTGGGTTCGATCTCCGCTCGAGAAAAAAAATATTTCATATTTTTATTTATTCGCTCTGGTAACGAGGCAAAGCTCTTCGTTGAGTTTCGCCATTCAACAGGTAACACCTCCAAAAATCGGCGGAAAATGGAGAACGAAAATATGAAGCGAACTCACAACCTGTCGCATTTACAGTCGCACTCTAATGCCGCTGCGCCACGACTGGCCTCAATATATCAACTTTTTTTTTATCAGCTTCATGCTGTATCCCGCACACAGTAGGGTAGGCAGAGAGAACCTAGTGTTAAGACACTCCATTCCCCACTTTCTGCCGAATTCTGGAGGCATTGCGTGTTGAGTGGCAGAACTCAACGTCGCGCTCAACCTCGACACCAGAGCGAAGAAATGGAAATATAAATTTAAGTAAATATTTCATCTCCTCGAGTGGGGATCGAACCCACAACCAGTCGGTTTTACAGTCACACCTCGTGCCGCTGCGCCACGACTGGCCTCAACATATCAACATTATTTTTCTAAAAACGCTTAATAACTTGCTTGTTTACGATCAAATACACAGAATGTAATGTCACTAGTCAATGAACATTAATATCGTCGGTCGGATGATACGCGCGAGTATCAACAATCATAATAGGGTTGGCCACTAAAAAATCAACTTATAAAAAAATATTTAAACATTTAAGGCGTCGTGGCGCAGGCATGACAAGCGTGTGGGCAATGGAACAGAGTGTCTTAACATGAGGTTCCCGGGTTCCCGCTGTCTATACTGCTATGTGCGGGATACTTAAAAAACTTATAACATTCCAACTTAAGGTCTGGTAGTTTAAAAAAAATATTTAAAAAAATGCTGTCAAAGTAATAACGTTCAGATAAAATTGCGTATAAATTAAATAATACATTAGTTTACAATTCTAACATAGTTTACTTCTATAAGTTAATATTTTGTTATATAAATAATTTACAGAATCATTTTTTTCTGTCACTTTCTTCTTACTTCCGTATCCGTTACATTTGTTATTTATCCGTAACTAAATTCCTCAGCCTGTAGTGTAGTGTTAAGTTCTGCGTTTCGAGGCCAGTCGTGGCGCAGAAGCGCAAGAGTGCGAATATAAACAGTAAACGACAGGTAATGGGTTCGATACCATAGCGTTAAGTACCACCACTCATCACAATGCCTCAAGAATTCGGTGAAAAATTGAGAACGAAGGTTTTTAATGTCATAACACTAGGCTCCCAGGTTCCCTCTGCCTACCTTATTACATGCGGGATACAGTTTGAACCTGAACAAAATAATAATAAAAGGAACCAAATATTTTCTGATACTAACAGAAAATAATTGGCAGCCCCAGCCCCCAAGTCACGAGATGTCCTAAATATTAAAGTATTAAGGCGCGCACGACGCACCAATTGAGCATATTAAAAGTTTCTTTTAAAACTAAACTAACAGTCACTCCTACAAGAGATGTTTGATAGAGGACAATTAGAGTGGCTTTGTTGTGAGAAAATGTATATATTTTTTTAGCTTCACGCTATATCCCGCTCGTAGCGGGATAGGCAGAGGGAGCCTGGGACCCTAGTGTTAAGAAACTTCCCATTAAGACTCTTCCGTTTCCTATTTTCCGCCAAATTCCTCCAGGCATTGCGTGTTGAGTAGCGGAACTCAATACCGCGCTTTTATTACATGTTACCGCAGCGGAGCGAGAAATATGAAAATTTTAATTATTTTCTTTCCTTGATTGGGAATCAAACCCACAACCGTCGTGTTTACAGTCCCACGCTTGTGCCCCTGCACCATGGCCTGACCTCAAACATTATTTTGAAAATAGTGTGTTAGAGGCCGTCGTGATGCTGTGGGTAAGGGTCTGGCTGTAAATGTAATGGTGGGTTCTATCACTACGCGGGACAATTAAATATCTTTATTTCCTCACTCAGATAGACAAAGTTCGCTATTGAGGAATTCGGTTCTCGAATTTAGGCGGATAGCGGAATGAAGAGTGTCTTGACATTCTCTCAGCTTACCTTGTTATATGCAAAATAAAAAGTGAAGATGAAGAAAAATAAGTTTAACAAAAATAATATGTATCAAAGAAAAATAATAACCAGAATAAAATGTCCATTATATATGATTATTTTATTTTTAATTATTATTTGCTAGCTTCACTTAGGAGGCCAGTCGTGGCGCAGGGGCACAAAGTGTGACTGTAAACGCGACTGGTTGTAGGTTCGATCCCCACTCAGGGAAATAAAATATATATTTAAATTTATATTTCCATTTCTTCGCTCTGGCGTTGAGGCAAAGGCGCGGCGTTGAGTTCCGCCACTCAGCATGCAAAACCTCCAAGATTCGGCATAATGGCGAAAGTAGAGAACGGAATGTCTTAACATTAGGTTCCCTCTGCCTACCCTGCGGTGTGCGGGATACAGCGTGAAGCTGATTTAATTTACTTAGGTGGCTTTCCTAAGTGTTGAAGACTTTTATCCAAGTTATTGTATACATATTTTTACAAGGAAGCACTGTATTATAATCTTTTTTTAGTACTATTTAATCTTATAGTCAAAAAAAAATAATCGAAATTGCAGTCTTTTAGCCATCAACTACCGGATCTGACCGCTTAAGGTAGCATTTGAAACGTAATAGATCATTGTCTGCACACCCATCATAATTTGACTGAAGTAAACGTCGCTTAACCCATGTATGTAACTCGCATATGTCTAAACTATAACATATGTATATATTAAATCCCACCCAAAACAAAAATGTGAAAGGCTGCCAAGTTCGATAATATGGGAATGCTTCACCTATAAAAGAAGTGAGATCTGAATGAGTACCAAGTTCCATACACATACCTCAGTTAAAAATAGTTATAGGAATGCACACTTGATTTTCCGCAGTTTGGAAAGTAGATTCTGAATAAATATCATATTAAATACCTAAATTCTAATACTTACAGGAACCCAAACCTGTTTTTCCAGCAGTTTCCTGATAACATTTTTTATTATTTTTCTGTACTTTTTAATGATGTTACTTGGCAAGTTTTCACACACCTTGTTTTAAACCTACTAAACGCAATGTGTCAAGTATATAGTTTTCTTTTAATAGGGCAAGTTTTAATAGAAGAGATAAAATATAGTTAAGTTGAAGTTGTTTTTCCTTTAAGATATTCCTGTATTTGAAACTGCTACCATTGATGTTAAGTTGAAGTTGTTTCTCCTTTAAGATGTTCATGTATTTGAAACCGCTACCATTAATGTCAAAATTAACAACTGTACCATAGTAGCCTCTAAGTTATATATTTATACTTCTCTTATGTAGTGTTATCTAGTTGGTAAATAGTATGATTAATTAAACGACGTTACATATACTAAGTAATATATTTGTAGTAGACACGCAACTCGTCTGGAATGTTTTAGTTTATTTTATACACATATACAAGAGGCAGTCGCGTTGTGGCGCTAGGGCACGAGCATGTGGATGTAAGCGCAGCAGGGTGTGGGTTCGATTCCCACTCGAGAAAATCCCTTTTTGAGTTCCGCCACTCAACACGCAATGCTCTACAATTCGGAGGTATGCGGGAAACGGAAGTATCTTAACACTAGGTTAGCGGGTCCCTCCTGCTGTATGCGGAAAACAGCGTGAACTTATTTTTGTTTTCTCGCTTCTCGCACTTATAGAGTGGAAACATTCAGAATGTATAGTTAAGAATACACTCAGCTTTTCTTCTTCATATCCTCTTCTAAAATAGGTAATATTATTATATTATATATAGGTATTGGGTGACGGAACCTAACGCCACACTTTGTCTCGACAGATCAGGGAAACTAGTATCAGTGGAATGCAATGCATAATTCATCTGATTCTCAACACAAAAATTTTAAACAATATAATATAACATTACATAGTTTTTAATATTCTATTTTACTAAAAACAGCTTTTATACGACATATTTAGATTCTAGTTACATCCAGTATGTTTTAACCAGACCGTGACATCTGTATTGTTAGTAAGTATTCATTACAAGAATTAAAACCTTGACCAAATTCAAAAAGTCAGTCTAAAGTCAGTCATTTCAGTCAAATTTCATTATTAAATTAGATAAATATAGATAGATACATGAAGCAAGAGTAAGTGTTTAGAGATAGGCGGAACTTAACGCCGCGCTCTGCCTCGTTACCAGAGCGAAGAAATCTAAATATTAAATATTTCATTTCCTGGAGTGAGACTCGAACCCCCACCCTGTCGTATTTAGACTCGCATGACTTGTTCCATTTCGCCACGACTGACCTCTGGCGTATAAAAGTTAATTTACCTAATTTATAGCATTTATATAACCTTTATAACTGACCCAACAAACGTCAGGACAAACCAAGAGAGAAAAATGAAATTTGATATTTAAGTATGTTTTAACATTTTTTTTTTAAGCTTCACGCTGTATCCCGCACACAGCAGGGTAGGCAGAGGGAACCCAGTGTTAAGACACTCCGTTCCCCACTTTCTGCCGAATTCTGGAGGCATTGCGTGTTGAGTGGCAGAACTCAACGCCGCGCTTAACTTCGACACCAGAGCGAAGAAATGGAAATATACATTTAAGTAAATATTTCATCTCTTCGAGTGGGGATCGAACCCACAACCAGTCGGTTTTGCAGTCACACCTCGTGCCGCTGCACCACGACCGGCCTCTTTATAAATATAAATTATAATACATATGATTTTTTTTTATATTAAGGTCATCCTATCTCATGTACAGTTCTAAAGTAAGTGAGGGTAACACAAAATAGCATACGGGAAGTCCCCTCGGTGGATTTTGATTTGTTTAATTGACAAAATTAAAAGACTCGATGTTTTTAAGTGCTATAAATATTTCTTATTAGAAAGTTTGAATATTTAACGTTTATAACAATATTAGTTAAAAACGCATTTTAATCAATCAACCAAATCTGCTTCACGCTGTATCCCGCATATAGAAAACCAGAAGAAACCCAGTATTAAGACACTCCGTTGCCCACTTTCCGACCAATTTCCAAGGCTTTCCGGGTTGAGTGACGCAACTCAACGCTGCGCTTTTGCCTTGGTACCTGTTCTCAATATTACAACCCTATTAGTTACTTAGAAATGCATTTTAATAAATGCTTGTTAATTTCACATTAAAGGCTAAATGAAATATTGCATAGGTCTAATGTTATGATTTATTAAAAATAATTATAGTGAAATATCGTTTTAAAAACAGGATTTAATGTAATTACTTTAAATACTTTTCTGATTTATTTATGCTTTCGTTGCGAGGTGCGACTTTTAGTTCCACCACTTGGCACGCGATTTTTGTAAAAAAGATGGTTAAATTGGAAAGGCACGATTATAAAGAGGACATGCAATACGTGATATATAAAAAGAAGTTTTTTTTTTTTATTTTAAACATTTTTAAAGTGTTAATCCACACTTAGGGACGAAAAATACTTATTTAGAAAACGTATAAAAAATTTAACGTTGAACCCGCGCCTCTTGGAAACCGACCAGGCGCTCTGACCACTGAACCATATGTTCTCATCGAGCTACGTCGAAATTTTTATACGCTTGTTACAACTTATTTATGTTGTTAGCATCTCTGTAGGGAGATTTTTACAAATTTCCGCTACCCAAAGATAATTACTAAGAATTATCGTCTGGCAACAGAGAATGCTATTTATTAAAATATTTTAAATATTAGAAAATTGTTAATCCACACTTAGGAAAGAAAAATATTTATTAAGAAAACGTATTAATTTCACACTGTGTTCCGCACACGGCAGGATAGGCGCACTCTGTTCACCACTTGTCGCTGAATTCTGGATACAATGCGTGTTGAGTGGCAGAACTCAACGCCGCGCTTTGCCTCGTTACCAGAGCGAGAAAATAAAAATATTAAATATTTTATTTTGCGAAGGAGTACGTGCGTTATAGTTATAGTCGTATGGTTTTTTTTTTTTTTTTTATGGAAAAGGACAAGGCAAACGAGCGTTCGGGTCACTTGATGGTAAGTGATTACCGCCGCCCACGGCCCCGTGCAACACCAGAGGAGCTACAGGTGCGTTGCCGGCCTTTAAGGTGGAGATAGACGCGCTTTTTGAAGGTACCCATGTCATATCGACCTGGAAACACTGCCGCGGGTAGGCCATTCCACAGTTCCGTGGTGCGTGGAAGGAAGTTCCTACGAAACCGCACAGTAGTGGATTGCCACGTATCCAGGTGGTGTGGATGATATTTTATCATCATCAAATAGAATATACATCACTAAAATTGCTTCAATAAATTTATATTTTCCAATTTTAAAATATAAATTTTGTTTTTAGTACAATTTGAAACCGTAAACACTGATGATGTTCGCAAAGCCAAAGTATCAAGCCTTTCACAGATTATTGGGTCCCCAATGATTCGAATGGCTCTACGTTGTATGCGATCAAATGGTTCAAGCTGATACTGGGGTGCACCAGCCCAGAGATGAGAACAGTACTCCATATGAGGCCGAACCTGGGCCCTATATAGGGCCAAACGGTGTTTTGACGTGAAGTACCGTTTCGCTCTGTTGATGACCCCCAGTTTCTTCGAGGCCAACTTGGCCTTGCTTTCCA
>JAAIXJ010001806.1:186139-281994 GCA_013403705.1 Heliconius hermathena | reverse complement strand
CCGCGTGGTCAGTGGTGCGTGATCCAAGCCAACTGGCATTGTGCGCATTAAAATCGCCAAGTATCACGACCTCAGCGGAGGGGATCTGTGAGAGCATATCGTCGATAGCCGATTGAATGTGCTCCATGAGCCGATCCGTTTCTGCATTACCACTGTGGGACCTGTAAAGGCATGCGTAGACTCGGGCACGACCGTCCGAGTCAACACGGAGCCAGATGGTAGACAGGTCCCGACCTTCAAAATGGGCAAGACGACGGAAACTTAGGTCCACCCTTACGTACACAGCGACCCCGGCATGAGGTATAAAATTATGTTCTATTTTGTAGCCGGGGTATTGGAGATAGGCTGTGTCGCTCGGTCGGGCAATTTGAGTCTCCGTCAGGAATAACAAGGCCGGCCGTGCCGTCTCGAGATGGTGGTGGACGGCATTCAGGTTGGAATGTAGACCCCTGATATTGCAAAAGTCCACGTTAAGCGTGGAAGGGGTTGCCGTGGAGCGTACGTCTCGTTTGCCCTGTCTATTGCGCGGTACTGTGCCCTCCCCAGAATTCGAAGGGCGGCCTGAGTTTTGAGACTCAGGGAGGGATTCTCCAGCACCGGAGGAGCTGGTACCCTCCTGGGGTAGTTTGTCTTTAAGTGCCGCTATCATATTCCAGGGAGGGGTGGGGGTTGGGCTCCGGAGCCCGGCATTACCTGATGCGAAACGCAGTGGCATAAAGCCACTACTTAACGCCGGTCTTAAATGCCGGGGGTGGTATTGATCCGGTCGAGTCTGCCCATGCGTGTTGCCATTGCTGGCGACTTGACTCTACCACACGTACTTTAGTCGCCTCTTACGACACCACCAGTACCAGGGTGATCCTATTCTAAGCCGGGATCACACGGCAAATTTCACGGTTTATGCTCCTTCACCTCTCAAAAAATAAAATCAATTTTTTAAACATTTTTAAAGTGTTATTCCACACTTAGGAAAGAAAAATACTTATTTAGAAAACGTATAAAAATTTGAACGTATGGCTTAGTGGTCAGAGCGCCTGGTCGGTTTCCAGGAGGCGCGGGTTCGAGCTAAAGTATAAAATCAATTTTATGCATAAGTAGTTGACGCCCGCAACTTTCTAAATCCAGTAGTTTTATATGTCCGTTTTCTATGATTTACTCAGTAACAAAAAGATTATTTTCCGCCAAAAATATTTCCATGTAAATTGTTACCAAGAAGATGTTTCGCAGTATCAAAAAGTTGCAGATCTCATGTAGAGCCAGCTTTATAACTCAACACGCCCTAACTCGATGTAATTCTAACTACACAAACTCTACACCTTAGACCAAATGCCTAACTAATTTCTTTGTAAATAGTTATTTTTTTAAAGAGTAGTCCAATTCAAGATACCTTTAAATGGGTAAATTTATTTATTTATTTATTAGCTTTACGTTTTATCCCACACATAGCAGGGTAGGCAACGATTCTGTTCCTCACTTCCGTTTCCTATAAAAAATAAATAAATCAGCTTTACGCTGTATCCCGCACACTGCAGGGTAGGCAGAGAGAACCTAGTGTTAAGACACTCCGTTCTCCACTTTCTGCCAAGGAGGAGGAGGCATTGCGTGTTAAGTGGCAGAACTCAACGCCGCGCTTATCCTCGACACCAGAGCGAAGAAACGGAATTATAAATTTAAGTAAATATTTAATTTCCTCGAGTTGGGATCGAACCCACAACCCACAAACTGGTTCCGTTTCCTATTTGATTTATATTTTTAATTGTAACATAGAAGTAAATACCGAGACCACATACAACCACAATCAAACCACCATTTTACTTCCCATATTACGTAACGTGACCTCCCCTCATTACCATACTGTGCATTTGCATAATTAATTGTTTAATCCACTAGCCCTGACAAAAACTATTCTTATGTAAATAAAGGTTTTAGCGACGTATACGATTACTAACGTGGTTTAGTAGTTTTGTTCGTATCTAGCAGAATCTCCTTATAGTAATTGCTAGTATATTTGATAACGCTACGGGTACGGACGTATTATCAGATTTTTTGGTTTCTGTACATAGAAAGTTTCTGTTTAAAATCGTATAGGTTATTTTTTTTTTTAATTTCACGCTGTATCACGTATCTGGCAGGGTCAGTCAGATCCAGTGTTAGCATGTACGGCAAAATTTTTCGAAACGTTGCGTTTTTTTTTGTGTAGCGTAGATTAGCATCGCTGTTTATTTTATTACTAGAGCGAGAAATGAAAAATAATTAATTTCTCAAAGTGGGAATTGAATTGTGTATAAATTATATTTATAATATGTATATATAATTTTTTTTTTCCTCGCTCAGGTATTAAGACAAAGCGCGGTGTTGAATTCCACTCAACACGCAATTTCTTGAAATTTGAGCGGAGAGTAATAGATAATAATAGATTCCCTCTACCTGCAATATTTAATACAGCGTGAAACCATAAATTTTTAGGGTTCCATACCTTTTAAGGAAGAAAAGAACTCTTATAAGATATCTTTGTTGTCCGTCTGTCTGTCTGTCATAAGCTTACATCTCAGGAACGTTTGGAGATATCGAGTTAAAATTCATACCATATACTCATATGTACGGCCCCATGATTTCCTAAAAAATCATATTTCTTAATTTACTTAAAAAAAGATATAGCCGTTTGTATGGCAAAATACGCATAATTCTTCACTATAAAGGGAATCAAAATTATAATAATATAATATAATATAATAGTACTTCCGGTTGACCTAAAATTACGAAATTTAGCAGCTAGCATCTACAGGTAGTACTAGTTCAGGAAAAAAAAACTGAAAAATATATATTTGTGGTTAAATCCTAAGAAATAAAAGCCTTATAAGTAGGTCAAAATTTGGTATTAATGCCGCTAGTTTAAATGAGGTATCAGATGAAAAGGCTCTGACTAAACTAAAATTGAATTTCAGAAAAAAGCTCGAGACCTAAATTTTTTGTACGGAACCCTCGGTGGGGAATCCGACTCGCACATGTCCATTTTTCTTAAATAAAAGTAATAACCATTTCTTTTTTACAGTATCAATAGCAAACGCAATAGACGTAAACGTAACAGGCAAATGGCGGCCGAACGTCGGCTGGGAGGTGGTGTGCCTGTGGGAGACCTTAGAGAACGACACCCTGCAATCTGTGCGCCTCTACAATAATGGACAGCAGTTCATGATATATCGACCTGAGGTAATTGTAAATTATTATTAAATATTACACTCAGAGATATCTATTAGTGATTGTTTTAGCGTCACGCTGTATCCTATACATAGCAGAATAGGCATAGGGAACCTGAGAACCTAATGTTAAGATACTCTGTTTCCATTAAGGCACTACCGTTCCCCACTTTCCTGAAATCTCAAGGTATTTATTATTATTTATTACATTGACCTGCGGAACTTCACATCGCATTTTGCATCATAACCAAAGCAAGGATATTAAGTTGTACCTAGTGCATTTTTTTCATTCTCTTGAGTGGGAATCGAACCCACAACAAAATCACGTTTACAGTTTACGTTGCGAGATACATAAAAGAAAACAATGAGGTCAGTCGTGGCGCAGCGGCACAAAGTGTGCCTGTCATCGACTGGTTGTGGGTTCGATCCCAACTCGAGGAGATGAAATATTTATTTATATTTATATTTCCATTTCTTCGCTCTGGTGTCGAGGCGAAGCGTGGCGTTGAGTTTCGCCACTCAACACGCAATGCCTCCAGAACTAGGCAAAGGGTACCTTTGCCTACCCTGCTGTGTGCGGATTACAGCGTGAAGCTGGTTTTTTTTTATAAAAGAAAATAATAAGCTTAAAAAACATAAGTTTGTTTGTTATTTCAATGTAGTAGGATTTTAAAAAAATACCACAGTTTTTTGTTAAATATATGCTGAGGTCTCTATTTAATCACAAAAAAACTAATCTTATAAGATTTAAATCAAAGCTTTGTATTGTTAAACATGTTGTCAAAATTCAAATGTTTATTTGAAATATAAATTTAATTTAAAATTTTAGCAAGAAAATAAAATTGGTAAGATTTTGTTTACCGATGGATATATTTTTTGTCAAAATTATCAATTTAAACCCTTTCAGTAAAATCAGATGACTTTTAAGCTGAACTTAATATGAAATGGCAAGATTTTTAAGAAAATTACTTCGAGGCCAGGCGTGGCGCAAGGGCACAATCGTGCGACTGTGAACGCGACAGGTGGTGGGTTTTTCTCGCTCTGGTAACGAGGCAACCCACGGCGTTGAGTTTCGCCAATCAACACGATATGCCTAAAGAATTCGGCGAAAAGTGCACTCCACAAGGCCGAATCTTAATGGAAACAGAGCATCTACAATACTAAATTTCCAAATTCTCTCTACCTACCCTGCTATGTGTGGGATATAAGATAAGAAATGTTTACATTCAAAGCTTAAAGTATCTTATTCTTCATAATACACACCTATTTCACTAAAACAACATAATTTCAAAAAGAAATATTAAAATAAAAATAACCAAAGGAACTGTGCTATCACAACAATCTTATATTAAAAATGCTTTTCCCAACACAATTGAAATAATCTCTTTCACCATCAGTATAAAACTATTAGACCTTATCTCAGTCAGTTCTCGTACTTTTCCAGAGTTGTTTATTATGAATGGCTGGACAGGGCAATTAATTTACTTAGTATCCTTCGTCCCTTCTTATTTACTTAACAGAGTGGAAGGCGGTTTGAAGATATCGTTTTTAGTGTACGAATGAATATATAGCGTAGATTATTTCTTAAGACAGTCTAGGGAACATTGTAGTGTAATGTTTCTTTAGATACGTTAAAATATTATTATGTAAGTCATTTTTTTTAACTTCACAGGCAGATAAAAAACACGAATAATAAATAGTCTATGAGATGAATATGCAGCGTTGAGTTCCGATGTCTCGAATTAGAGCGGACAGCCAAAAATTTGATCGTAATTCTCTCTGGTCGACAACTCACGGGCAACGTACTTTTAACTTTGTCTTCTCCACAATTTATGCTTCAATTTGTTATAAAGCTTAAGAGTCGGTATAGTTTAAACCGCTTATATCAGGGACTAGTGGTTCAAAATGCAAAAAAATTATAGGTAGTTTAAAAAACTAAAGACACGCTTTTACAACAGAACACATTAATAATACGAGCAGAATACAAACTCGATATGTTTACTAGTACGCAGTCCAAAGTTCCATCAGCCATCTCCATCATCGGACCAGCTCGATGGTACCACCATATTGTACTGTCATTTTTTTTTCATATATATTGTATAGGCTTGCGTTTGACCGCATCAAGCCTGAAGAGCGTTGATGCGATCTACGATGGTACACGCTTGCTTAGTAAATACCTGTTGACTCTGTACGTAGATCTAGTAAAAAAAAATAAAAAAAAACACGTTTCACACATAATAAAGTTAACAATAAAAATTATATAAAATGCATTAAAAAAATGTTTTTTTTTTTATAACATTCTCGTCTCATTTAAATGAACAGTGTCGACTCTCGAGTGGGTAATCTCTCCTTTCCGTGTATTTTAGCCGGTAACCACTCATTTCCTCTCTATTATACTCTTGTTTACAAGCTTCAGTGAATACCGGTTAGATATTAGTTAGGATGATTCATTACTTGGAAATGGTTTGGAAAAAAAAATTATTGTGATATCGTGTTGATTTTTTGATAGTTTTCGTATTTATGTAAATTGGTTATGTTGAAACTATGTACGTAGAATTATAATATAATTTTATGTCTTTTTGTAATATTTTTAAAGTGTTATTCCACATTTGTGAAAAAAAAATGGAAAACGTATTTTTTTTAACGTAGCAGGATTTTATAACAACGAGGTAAAACGTATGGCTTTGTGCTCAGGGTAATTTAGATTGAAGACTTTCAAAGAGGTTTAAATCTCGCTACTTTTATGTTAGTAGTATTACAGCTTAGAAATTTAAATTAAAGTTTTAATTAGAAATTTATTTCAAGTTATTATATATTTTGTTATTATATTAAAATTGATTGATTGATTGATTGAGGCCAGTAGTTGCGCAGGGGCACAAAGTGTGACTGTAAACACGACTGGTCGTGTGTTCAATCCACACTAGAGTAAAAGAAATCTTTATTTAAATATATATTTCCATTTCTTCGCTCTGGTTTCGAGGCAAAACGCGGCGTTGAGTTCCGCCACTCAATGCTTCCTTCTGTGGGGAACGGAGTGTTTCAAACTAGGTTCCCTCTGCCAACCCTGCTGGATACAATGTGAGGCTAATTTAATTTTTATTATTTTTTCTTTAATTTCATTGATTTTCTTGAAACTTCTTGAATACCTATTAAGTATATGTTGTAGATACATAAGTAGTAACTAAGTTTATATTTTTATTTGGTAATTTCTATAAATTACCTTGACATTAAATTCGTCATTGACAAAAAATTATACTAAATTCGTTTAAAATGTTTTTAAATATTATTCACATTTTTTTCAGTAAAATTGCATGTAATATGAAAACTGGAACGGGGCGTGGGGAACGGCGTGTTTAACTCTGGATTCTATCCATGCATAGGGCTGTAATAAAACGATTCAATATATAATAACTATTAAAACATACTCGTACATGCTACAATAAATAATGTAGTCATTGCATAGGCATAATTTATTATTTTTTTTTCTTCACGCTGTATCCCGCACAAAGTGTCAGTCTGGTTTGTGCGTGTTCGGCAGGCAGAGGAAAGCTACTTTTAAGACACTCCGTTTCCCGTTTTCACTTCACTCAACACGCAATGATTTGGAATTTTTGAAACATTGCTTATTGAGTAGCAGAAATCCAAACCGCGTTAAAAAAAACCAGAGCGAGAAAATGAAAATGTTCGTTCTCCCGAGTGGAAATCGAACCCACAATCTTTGCGTTTACAACGTCACACTGCGCCACCGCGCCTCATCGATTAATTATAAACAGAACAATATATTACAATTATATTTTTATATTTCAAGAAACACGGTCCAGCAAAAACTGAAGTATTTCAAACGCTCCAAGCCGGGATGTACGTAGACTGCGCCATAACCAAGGATAGAGGCCAGCAAGGCCTGTGTAAAATGATTTTAGAAATATATCAACCTGGCGTCAATGACTTCTCTTACACTTGCGAGGTTTCCGGCGAGAGGCCGATGTTTAGAATTGAAAAGCAGGATTATTTTGTAAGAATATTGGGTAAGTTAATAATAGAATTAATTATGTTAATTAAGAAAATTTTTTAATTTATTTTTTTTTTAAGAAAATTTTATTATTAGATAGGAATAGGAGGGGCTGGGTGGTCCGAGCTTATCTTGGAATAGCCTGGTGCCCCAACACAGATTACGTAAAAAATGAGGCCAGTCGTGGTTCAAGGGCACAAAGTGTGATTGTAAACTTAACAGATTGTGGATTCGATTCCCACTCAAGGAAATGAAATATTTAATATTTTTTGTTTATGTTGAGTTCCGCCACTCAATACGCAATGCATCCAAAATTCTGCGGAAAGTGGAGTCCATGTAGGAAATAAAAAATTTGGCCTCGTCCTGTCAAACCGTCGGCTTTATCGTCATGCTGTCATCAACTTCATACACGTCCCAGAACTTTATACTTTTTACGCAATCTTACGCCAAATATCACAATATGTTATTACGAGGAAAATATAGTTTAACTATATTATATTAGGGGCCGTTCAAGTATTACGTAAGCACTGTTCTTGGGTTTGCTTATTTTTGATGACATGAGGGGTGGGGGGGTCTAGCTAGCAATTACGTAAACAGAAGTTATTTATTTTTTCATATATATTAATCCTATATTTGGTAGACGTATATATGGCAGACAATATAACTATTAGTTTTATAATATAATATATAAGTTTATTATATCTATTTAGCCGGAATAGCACATTGTCAAGAGTCTAAATATACAAACTTTCAACCTCTTATTTGCACCCTTAGGGAGTGAATTAAAATAAACCACGAAACATGTGTTCAATGAAATATTTTTAAGAATCTGAATTTAAAGTTTTATAAAAATCGGTGCTGATTTCAATTTTTTTCCATATAAACTTTCAACCCCTATTTCATCCCTTTAGGGTTAAAATTTTTCAAATTCCCTTCTTAGTGATTTTAGAATTTGAAAATATAAATCTGTCCAAATTTCACGTTTCTACTATCAGCGGCTACGGATGCGTGCCTCTTACCTCAATCTGTGGGAACATGTCCTTTTATATATGTAGATACAAATAAAATATCAATAAAAAATACCTTAAAAAAAATTATATGCCAATGTTTACGTAAGCATTGGGGGAGGGGGTAATTGGGGGAGGATTGCTTATTTTTGATGACATAGGGGAGGGAGGGGTCAATAATTGCAAAAAAACTGCTTACGTAATACTTGAACGGCCCCTTATGGCTATATCTTATATATGCATCTTAGTCAATCTTATATCTTCTATGTCTGCAACTTACCTGTTAGTTGTGGGTTCAAATTTCATCGGCGAGCATCATCATCAACTTTTAAATAATCCATTTGAAACATTCCTAAATTAATGTTATATTATTCCTAAATTAAGAAATATATAAAAAAAACGTATTCCACTATATTATGTTTATAGAACTGGTTCGATCCCCACTCGAGATGAAATATTTACTTAACGTCGAGGTTAAGCGCGGCGTTGAGCTCTGCCACTCAACACGCAATGCCTCCAGAATTCGGCAGAAAGTGGGGAACGGAGTGGCTTAACACTAGGTTCCCTCTGCCTACCCTGCTGTGTGCGGGATACAGCGTGAAGCTAATTTTTTTTTTTTTAGAAATTTATAATCTTTTATGTTTGTTCATTCAGTTCCACCATCAAACGCAACATTAGTAAGTAAAGTACAGGAAGGATCGTCACCACCTCGCGTTATGTTGAACTGTTCTTCGACAGGACTGCCCTCTCCGAGGCTACAGTGGACTATTGATAATGATCAAGTAAGTTATTTAATTAAAATAATATATTTTTTAATTAAACTATTTATTTCAGACGATAAATTAATTAATTATATCCAAAATATAGGCAATTTTTATTTTATTTTCTTTAACCAGTTCACATAGTTTTATTATTTAGAAAATATGTAAAAACGACCAAAACCAAACAAAACATCATTAACATAATAATTTTTAAATTCTAAAGATTTTTAGCTTTAAAGTTTTGTAAAAGAACAAACATTTGTGGTCATTTGAAAAAAAAATAGTTATTATATATTTAACATAATACTGTCAGAAAAAATAAAAAATATTTTATAAAAAACCATTTATTAATTTATCTATTATATTTTTTTTATAATAGTATTGAGGGCAGTCGTGGCGCAGGCACACAAATAAGCGACTGCTTCTGGGCAAAGGTTGTATGTTCGATTCCCACTCGAGAATGAAATGTTTAATATTTTAATTTCCTCCCTCTGATAACAAGGCAAAGTGCGGCGGAAATGAGGAACCAGAATTGCCTTAATGAGAACGGAGTCTCTCAACACTCCCAGGTTTCCCAGGTTCCCTCTGCCTACCCAACAAAAACTTTTCTCTCTATTTAAAATAATATCACTATTCCAGTTACAAGCGGATTTCACTGATCGACGCTGGAACGCAACATCGAAATTGTGGTACGTTTGGTCGTACCTGTCTTATGTTAGAACAAACGACGCCATAGTGAAATGTACGCCTGAAGTTATATCCAATAAGGAATTTATTCGAGGGGAACCTGCTGAATACAATTCTGCTTTTAAATTTGGTAAGTAATTATAAGCCGTAAATTAAAAATTTAGCAATATTTTTTTAAGGCCAGTCTCAGTCAGTGACTGTAAAACCGACTGGTTGTGGGTTCGATCCCCACTCGAAGAAATGAAATATTTACTTAAATTTATATTTCCATTTTTTTCGCTCTGGTTCTGCCACTCAACACGCAATACCTCACCAATTCGGCGAAAAGTGGGGAACGGAGTGTTTTAACATTAGGTCCTCTGCCTACCCTGCTGTGCGGGATACAGCGTGAAGCTGATTTAATTTATTTTTTTATTTTTTTTTTTATATTTTTAAAACAAAGTTTTATTGCAAGAAAATTAAGAAATATTTTAATTTATTCTGGCTAAATTTAAAAGGAGACAGCTATAAATGATACTATTAGTTTTAAAATGTACCTTCCCTGTAATTATGGAAAAGCCAATAAATTTATATCAAACCCACTAACACAATACATTAATAATAATAATAAAAACTAATTTCTTTCCTCGCTCTGGTAACAAAAGAAAGTGCGGCGTTGAGTTCCGCCACCAAACATGTACTCTACCCTATAATAAAAAAAACAATATTTTAACTAACGTAATTTCTTTCATTTCAGGTACAAACCTAGCATTACTTATATCAATATTACCCCTTTATAATATTTTCTATATAAGATAATAAATAAGAAAACGGAATTACTTAATTAAACAAAATATTTCGACATATTGTTTTTATTTCAGTAGAATCGTTGTTAACTTACAAATATTAAGGTGGTACTACACTGTGGGAAAGAAATAAAAAAAAATATTATAAATAGTATTTTTTTTAATTAATTGTTTTTTTAATATTGTTACTGTTTTTAGATTATATAAGTCAGTGTAATCCCACCTTTAGTAAATAAGAATTGAAGTTGCCTCCACACTGTTTTTAATTATATAGTATTATTATTTTATTAATATTATTTAATATTACAGTACATTTTTCACAGATAAAAAAGAAACGACAAAAAGTAAAATTTTATACAATTTTCGTATGAATCATACAAAAAAATATACTGCAAATTGTTACACACATACTCATCTAGATAGTTATATTGTATTTAAGTAGAAATGCTACACAATGGACACTGTCGAGTTCTAAAAAGTCTATTTATTTCTAAATTAAATGAAATGTGTGAATAGAAAATTGGCTTAAATTAAGTCTTAATTAATAATAATAAATATAAAAAAACCAAGACAACGCTGTATTACGATGGTTATGGCTAAACAGACAAAGCGCGGCGTTAAGTTCCGTCGGTTATTATGAAATATTTTTAATAAGTGATACTAAGCAGAGTGAAATATCATTAAGTTTTCTTTTTCTCGTAAAATACAACAAAAAATATTTTGAAAAAATGTATAATAAATATAAAAAAAAATGTTTCTTATAATATAATAACAACCAATTTTCTAAGCCACATCAGTGTGGAGGCTATACTTATATTGTATTTGGCATTTGGATAGGAATTTACATAGTTTATTAATTATTTTTCTTTATGTAACATATATATATATATATNTATATATAATTTAATATAGAATAATTCGAATAAAAGTTTAATATGAACGACGTCGACTTCGAGTGTAAACATGCTAACAACCTATTAAATTAAATTATTATGATATAAAATAAAGTTTCGAATGACATAAAAATGTACATAACTGAAACACAAAAAAAACGCAGTTACTAAAAGCCGACGGAGTCATATTTGTATACCATAGGTATATATTATACATAGACAATATTTTTTTTATAAAAAAAAAGAACAATTGTGCGATTTTACGAAACATTTTAAAAGATTTAACTAAAAAAAATATTTTACTCTCGCTGTTTGAATATACAAAATCCAAGTTTTCCAATGCATTGCATTCCAATTTCCAAATCCAAGAAATGTAAATAAATAATACATTTTTAATGTAATAAATGATCTTTAACGTTTGTATTAAGATATATATACCTATTTACGGTTTACTTTAATAGCCGACCATACAATATACGTTAACCACTGTTTATATTTTAAATGGACAATACTATATAAAAAAACATTAGGTATAATTAATGGACTTTAATTCGCACTCAGAAAGCTTACCTAGCGTTTAACTATCATTAAACTTGTAACAATTACAATATATATTACTTTGTAACACGGCCGTCGTGACACAGCGTCCAACTATAAACGCGGCTAACGAATGAATTATTAACATTTTCTCGCTCCGGTAAGATGAAGCATGGCGTTGAGTTCCGCCATTCAACACGCAATGTCTCGAAAATTGGGGAATAGAGTGTCTTAATACTGCGTTCTCTGCCCTGTTATATACAGCGAAAGCTGATAAAAAATGCTGTCCACATCTTTAATAACAATTAAATGTTGGTTTATATATCTGATTGCGAACGTTAAAATTAACTTAAGTGAGTAAACGTTTGACTAGGTCATAGATCAATGTAAACATGGATATATTTAACTAGAAAGGACAAAATTCACTACAAATATCCTAACAATTAATAATATATAGAAGCAAATGAACCAAAGGATTTTTTAACTTTTTATGTAAGTACACATTGTATAAAATAAAATCAAATTTTATGAAAATTAAAATATAAGTACCATATATGTATATTTTAAAAAATATATATTACACTTAAAAATAATAAATTAAATAGAATTCTTTCTACACGAATGGTCCAATACATTTAAATATGCACAAACATTTACGTATACTTTTACAATTATAAAATATAAGGACAAATATGAATGTACGAATGAATGAATTTACGTTTCTTTTTACATTATAAAGATCTGAACAAATGACGGTAATATCAAACATTAAATTTATGAGTGTGTGTTAATTCACTCACAATGACATAACTTTCAGGAAATTAGGAAAAACTGCACATTTTAGTACTTTATTGAAAAGAAAACTGAAAAATTAATTCGTAAAAAAAAAACAAAATAAAGAAAAATTTGATTAAAAAATAATATATATATATATACATTGCATTTTAACAATGTACTCAAAACATAATTTATTCATGCTTCATTAAATTATAATAAAACAAATTTTTTTTTTACAATGTGGTCTAATACATTTAAATATACACAAAGGTTCATATGTTATATATTAATATAAAGTACAAGGACAAACACACAATGAATGAATGAATCTAGATTTATTATCACAGCATCTCCATCTAGCCTTTGTATTAACAATTTACTTTAACTTTTAATTAAAATATGTAATAGAAATTAATTTATTGTAAATATATTTAAGTTAAAATAAATAAATTTAAGAAATATACATGCAGTTTTATTCTGAGGAACCGAATTTTATAATTTTATTTATATTTAAATCAACAACTGCAATTGCATATTCAGAGTTCATTTTTTTTAATATTTTAATTTATTCATTTTTATAGACAGTTTATGTAAAATTAAACCCTGCTCATGGTAAAACTTAGTAAATATTTAGTAGTAAACATTTAAATTATTAGGCTGAACACAAAAAAATAATAAGAATCTAATCGACATAGTCAAAAAATAATTGATCCATTTTAAAAAAAAACATTTAAATAATAAATTTTGAAAAATAAATAATTAATTTATTATACCTTAGGTAAGCAAATATACAGGGTGTAACGCGATCGACGGATCAACAGTTGTTTATGGGTAGAGGACCTCAGTACCTATCAATGATGAAATGATTTGAAAAAATCGGATTCTTGAAGAAAATTAGCAAATACAGGACTATTAAGGCTGCGCTCGTGATTTTTTTTTCAATATAGCTCAACAGTGGGCCTTTTGTATAATGTAATATTTCAAAGATATCGGCTTATACATCTTAGACATAACATAGGAACAAAAATCTTTTTTTAATAAGCAATTTATTTTTAAAAAACTTTCAAGGGCTGTAGCGAAAAAAAATACTGGTAATTTTTATCCAGAAGTAATTTTAAAAACTACTAGTATTAATATAGATCTCTAATAGAACAGTTTAACCAATTTAAATTCACTTTTCACTATTATTTTTTGATTAATTTCCTTTAACATTTAATGTTTGTTTCATTTAAATCGGTTAGTAAATAAAAAATATATCAATATAAAATATAAATAATTGTTAGTTTTCAATGATAGAATGGATATTATCTTTAAAATAATGTTATTATAATGTGAAAATAATGCAGATTAATAAATAAGCAATCGTGTAGTAAAAGCGGGCGAAGCCACAAACGGGTCGCTAGTAACTTAATAAATAAAAAAAAAGATAAAGTAAATTGTCATACGAAACAACCTCACACAATATTTCAGTCTAGTTGATTTAAGATTCAAACATCTAAAAGGGACTAGAAATGTCATTTAAAAAAAAGTAACATTCATTAACTATAATTACTAATGTACGAACAATCTTATTTAAAGTTTTTCTTTATATATATAATATATAATTACATATGACGAAGAAATTGTGCGTCAAAATTCATAAATTACTATTATATTCTAATAATTACGAACATTACGAGAACTATTTGACTGCAGGAATGTCAAACTTTTTTTTAGGAAACATTAATTCTAGTAATATTATGTTCTAAATACATTTTTTAATGTTGAACGAGATCGTTTGTAAGGGACTAAAAAGTTCCTTAAATATAAAAACGTCTTGTTTTGCATCTAAATTAGAAAAAAGCCAATTCGATTGCAATGAGTTTTGCAATAATAATTGATTTATAGATAAAAAAAATATTTTAATGACAAAATCAAAATTATTGAAAATTGATATTTATTAATTAAGAAACATTTTAGTGATTATGTATTTTATGATGTAATTTATTACTAATATAATTTTTTTCTCATTAAATCGTTCTCATAATTAATAAAAGAAGTAAAGTACTGAATTTTTTTAATTTAATAAGAAATTTAAAATGTTTAAACAAAATATATCTCTTATTTGGTGAAATAATGACGGAATTATATATTTCATTGGAAAACAAGTTAAATATAGTATCAATGTTCGTGCCTAAGACTTTTTACAAACTGAGTCTCCTGCAATAAACATTCCAAAAAAAAGTGCAAATAAGTCGTTATTGCACTAAATGAGAGACATTTATTATTTCCCGCAGTCCTAATTATGAATCAGCAGTTTACTTTTTAACATTGTTTATTATAACGTATTAATATTTAATTATTTATGGAAATAATTGTTAAAAGAAATTCGGCGGAAAGTGGGAAACGGAGTGTCTTAATACTAGGTTCCCTCTGCCTACCCTGCTGTGATGCGGGATACAGCGTGAAGCTGATTTATTTTATTTTATTTTATTTTATATTAAAATCCATGATGGCACTTGTAACAATCTATTAAAAATGCATGAATTAAAAATATTTTTTTGGTAAATTAAAAAGAAATTACGAACCCGTCGAAGAGGTGCGTGTTCGAATCGCACTACGTGATTTTTTTTATTTCTTAAAAAAAATGTATTCTATCCTGAGTATACAAACATCATAAATATAAACTAATAAATAAATTTGTTTTCTATAAAGATGCTTTTTTTTTCAAAATTCATATATATTAATTCATATATATTGTCGTGGTAAAAAATATTATGAATATAATATTTAATTTTAAAAATATATCGATAAAATATAAAAATATGTAAAATCAACCCTGTTTTTTTTTCATTTTAGTACTTATAAATTGTTACAAGTGCAAAAATATATTAAGTAGAAATTATTATTTTTTAAATTCATTTCAATATATGGTATAACTAGTTTGTATTCCAGTAAAGAAATAATTCCTTGAAGTTAGTATTATAGTTATTATTATAACAATCTATTGTTATAATAATAATATTAAATATATTAAATAATAGACTTCTTTTATTAATAATACAAAATAATTATATTAATGTCTATTATAAATTGAAATATACAAATAATTTGTACTAATCAAGTTGAGATTATTATTAAACTTAACAAAATTATTTCAAACAGGATACATATTTTGCCTCAAAATAATTTTAATGAAAAAATTCAATTGTTCTTAGAATTGACATACTTCGATTATTACAATAATAAAAATCTATTTCGTATCTGTCTGATAAATGTGTTTTAATTTATCAGAAGCTTATCAGAATTTCAAATTCTTTCTTATTGAAATGGAAATAAATATATTTTTATATTTTAACACTTTAAAAAAGTGTGTAATGACACACTTGGACAAGAAAATGCACTTTTTTTAGAAATTGTACAGACAACATTTTTATACCTTTTCTAATTTTATTTATTACATTTATATACATATTTATTTAAAATATAGTGTTAAGTAAATTAACAGAAACTTATCGGAGGGTAATATCATAAATTGAGCGGACGCTATATTAGGTAACATTTAGATAACATATAGATTTTTATAATTATAATAATTATTATTCAATAGATAAATGTAAATAGTATAATATATGCATCTAAGAAAAGGAAAATATTTAAAAATATAATATATTTATTGGCAATTTAGTCGTGCATTCTTATAGACGTCATTCCAAGAGACGCGGGTTCGATTCCCTCTACGTTATTTTTTCATAAATAAGTTTCTAAATATTTTCTCATTTCCTTAATGTATGAATAATATTTTGGTTTGCATAAAATATATTTACTAAGCGCCAAGTAAAATTAAATGTTCTATTTAAAAATATCTCTTAAATAATTATTTAATTAATAATTAATTAATAATAAATTATGCAATAAAAACTATTTTTATTTATTCCATTTGTTAGGACTTAAAGTTTCCATGTATAATATATATTTCATATTATAGATAATATACTAGCGTTAATCGTTGAGCTATTTTCTTTCGCTTAAGATTTTTCTTTGGTAAATATTTGTTCCTGCTTATTTAAAATGCTGATAAGATTAAATTATAAATAGACCGCCATTTTACAATTTATCAATATTATTCAAGTCTAATTATTTTTTTTAAATATATCTCTATTAATTGTTTAAAATATAAGATGGACTGATTAAAAAAGAAAATCTTTTTTTATTTCCTATTAACATTTTAATAAGCATTGACTTTGGCAAAATAATCCTTAAAAAGCTATTTATATATAAAAATAATATTTGTACGACCAATATTTAAATACTAATAATTTATTGATTGAACAAAAAAGAAATTAAATTTAAGTTGACTAGACAATTTTAATAACAACATTTAATTTTTCAGTCATTTGTCTAATAACACTATTAATTATAGAGTAAGTTTGAATAACAATTGATTATTAAGTTAGTTAGTTATTTTTAATTAATGTTATTACGGTTATTGTTATTTTAATTAATGAAATGTTATTATAGTTAGTGTTATTTTAATTAATGGAATGTTATTTTAGTTATTATTGAAATGTTATTAATAATTACGGTGCTGTTTGCAACCAAGCGCGTAGACCTTTGGCTCTTTCTGCGACACCATCTGAATTGTCTTGCAAAATTGGATCAGGCTGGAAATTGTTATTGACTTTAAGTTATATATATATATATATATATATATATATATATATATATATATATATATATTTATATTTTTTGCTTCTCGCTGAATCTTGCTTATAGAAAAGAAAGTTCTACTAGTTACTAGTAGTTCTAGACACTGCATAATCTTCGAAAAAGTGCGTGTTGAGTGGCGGAACTCAAACCTTGTAATCAAAGCGGGGAAATGAAAATTAATCTATCCCCCAGTTGGGAATCGAACACACGATTATAAATTATTTACTTAATATCATTATACTTACAGCTGATAGTGTCATCCTAGTTTGTGAAGTTGTCGGCATGTTACAGGAACTCGTTTCAGGTGAAGCTGGAAATACAAGAAATATTTTATTTAACACACAATATCTCGAAAATTGGTCGGTGGGCGGAGATCGGAGTGTCCTAACACTAGGCTCCCTTTGCCTACCCTGCTTTATGGTGATATATGTGAATAGAAGGAAATAAACAGACAGACATACAGAACACAACCCACCAGTATTACCCCTCGCTCTATAGCTCGGTCGCCGCGCATCTAAGGCCCGCCATATGTCACGCACGTCCGCGTGCAGCGCGCGCAGTGAGCGTAACACAGCGCCGCCAGCTATCTCGCCGCCGTCTTGATTATTGTGGTCGTTGTCGTTGTCAGTGGCGGAAGAAGGATCGCTAGTAGTAGCTTCTTGCTGGAATTGTTTAATTCTTTAATGAATAGTTTTTATTTGTGTAACCTTTTACCGCAGGATCCAAGAAAATGTCAAAGAATTTCGAATTTCTATATCACAAATTTTAAAAGTTATAAAAGACATTTATATTAAAGGTAACCACCACCTTGGGAATGACATATGTATCTGTATAAAATTGATTTAAAAAAAAAGCCCGCTGAGTTTCTTGAGCTGGTTCTTCTCAGGTCTGAGGCATTAACTTTAGTGAACTGGTGGTAAATTGTTTAACGTTCAAAAAGGGAAGTATGTATCTCTCTCTATTATTTTGAATTAAATATTTAATAACAAGCTGACAAAAATAATACAATATATATTAGCAAGCTATTTTAAAAACATTGTATAAAGTAATGTATTGTATTTTTTTTAAAAAGTTTAAAAAATTCTATTTAAAGAGGATATGGAGGAGGATATTAATTATATAAATAAATATATAAAAATGTATTAAATACAAAAAAAAACGAATATATAAAAGAAACGAATATCTGCAAAAAAAAAGAATATATAATAAAACATAAAATAATTATCTGAATAGATAAGAACATTTAACAACGTATTATATATAAAAATAACAAATAACAAGCAATGCTCATTAGAAATGGAGTTGCAACAAGTAACTAGTACAAAGTACCCAGTAGTAAAAGATACAAATATCTCCAACAGAGAATTTTCTACAGATCATCTTGTACTGGCAAAGAGGCGATCGCGACACTAACAGATCACCTCAAGAGACACCAAAATGAGACACGTCAGTCAGCCAAACCAATTAGGACAAGGGTTGGGTGTAAGAAAACCGGAATTAACTATTGGACGGGTTCTTCCAGCTCCATAAACTTTCACAATACGACGGTGACGACTACAAATAATTATTTATATTTTTAATTTCATAAAAACATTTGCTGTAACGAATACATTCCCTTTTTTTACGTTTAAGAATAATAATTTCCAAAAAAATTAATAAAAATTCCATAAATGAAGTAACTTAGTAAAAAAAACCTTAAATAAAAAAAGTTAAAAGTTGCTAAGCAAGGAACAACCTGTTTATTTGGCTGAGCGTCAACAAGGCGTAGTAGAGCTCGTTCGATGAGTGGCAGCCTTTTTTTCTTCTCTCTTAGAATTGCTCGGGCATCGTGACTTCCGAGAGCTGCTGAACACTCAGCACTCTCCAGTCTTTCCGACGACCTATCGCCTATCTTCGGAATTATTGCCCCAATAACTCTTAACGAAACTCGTAATTGCCTTCGACGCATGAAGGTGGGACTTGACGATATTCCGATCGAAGCATGAAAATTGTTGGGTTCTCTTGATGTGCCCATGGCACCTTATTGACCTTTTTAACCATATCTTGAACACTGGAAAGATGCCACACCAGTGGCAGCAAACTTTCATTACCACTATTTACAACGGATGGGGAAGATAGTGGTAGTTACAAGGGCATTAAGCATACGAGTCATTACCATGATCTTCGATCGCATGATAGTACTGTCTCTGAATCTTAATATGGATTTCAGCCAGAATCGAGCACTATGGACATAATTTTTGCCATCACAACTTGGATGGAGGCATACAGGGGAAAAAAGAAAGCTCTGCATGTGGCACTTTTAGATCTGCAGAAGGCCTTTGGGTTTATGCCTCGTCAGTGTATCTGGTGGTCATTGCGATCCAAAGAGATACCTGAGACCTAAATTGAGATTCTCATCTATGGCTAGTACAGTTGGCGGTAATAAACTCTTCTAGATTACAATAGGAGTTATAGTTATAGGAGAGTACCAGGGCTCAGCTCTTATCCCGTTCTTATTCAATGTAGTTTTGGACACTATCTCGGCTCATATTCAGGACCATCCTCCGTAGTTGATAATGGACGCCGATGACATAGCACTCATTGTTTCGAAGAACGAGTACATGGCTTGGGGGAGCCCGAACTCGAGCACTATCCATATAGGTCCTGAACCAGCCGTTACGACGGCAAAGTTCAGGTAACTTTGATCAGTTTAGCACGAGTCTGGAGGAATCGATCATGATGCTTTATTCCGGATAAGCGCTGCCTGGGACAAATAGGTCACTGGTGTAGTCTGCTATCGCAGAATACCGGCCATGCTCAAGGAGTAAGGCATCTCAGACGCACAAGAAAGCGCTGGTTGGATGTCTTGACGCAGGACATGAGAGCCAATAGACTAACCATCGAGGATGTTAAAGACCGTGTAAAATAGAATAGGTTAAGCAACATACGGCGAGAAGAAGAAGAAGACGGTGCAAAAAGAAAAAAAATCGTACAAAATAAATCCTAAGTGTAAAATTACTCAAATAAAAAGACAAAATATGCTCAACATCGATCATAGAGCATTGAGCATATATGACTATATATCAGGCTAAGCATCTACGAAGCATCGTAGCGCTCGTTCTATACGTCTCAACCGTATCTCCTTTTCCCCTAGAATTGCTCGGGCACAATGCAGAAAACAAAAAATCCTAAGTTTAAAATGACTCAAATAAAAAAAACAAAAAATGCTAAGCACTGAGCGTAGAGCATTGAGCATATATCATGCCTGTATATTGGGCTGCGCATCTGCAAGGCGTCGTAGCGCTCGTTCTATATGTCGCAGTCTTATCTCCTTCTCCCCTAGGAGTGCTCGAGCGCGGTGTAACGCCACTTCTAGTTCCGTTGCTTCACGTTCCTCCTATATGTTTATATATGTCTATAATATAATATATTGTATAAAATATTTTTTATTTATTGTATTTCTATTTAATTTTATCATAAATTTATTTGTAAATTACTATATTTTTTTATACAAATAAATACTACAGTATACTTTTATATCTGTTCATAATAATAAATATATGTTTTATACATACACACAAATACATACACTACGTATCTCACTCTCTAATGAAAAAACCTAACTCATAATTAGTATTCAAAAAATAATAAAAATCATCTAAACATTATAGCTTACAGATGGAGCCCTATGAGGTGAGACCGAAGCCCTAGATTCCCTTAAAGCTGCTTTCCTCGTTTTTAGTACAGCTCGAGCTCTCTTCATACCTTCTCTCTCCACTAACGCTCTGTGCCTAACAAATTCTAATTCTGGCGTATCTACTGTGACTGGACCTGAAAAATTTAAAATTTAAATGTCGAAATTAACTTAATTAAAAAAATCAGCTTCAGGCATTATCACACATGTCAGGGCATATCACAAGACAATTAAACTATAATAATCAAGTAAAAATACAAGATTTATTTACATTGCAATCTATCTGTCAACATAGATTGATAGATTGGTTTGTGGATTGATTGATGAATTAACAGATGGCTTTATTTTTTTATATTAATTTATTATCATTACAGGTAAAATTATACAAAGAAACAATTGATTGGAAGTAGCATAGCAAAGTACGCAGAAGGAACCTAGTGTTAAGACACTTTGTTTCCCACTTTAAATTCTATTTAAAAAATATTTTCCGTCTATTCTGTCTTATGAACCAACCAGATACATGAAATAAGAATAATACAGATAGATACAGGTAGATAATTATTTTTAGTTTATATGTGATGTGTACATAGCAGGGTACAGAGCGAATTTGGCAACCTAGTGCTAAGATACTCTGATACTTTCCGCGGAATTCTCGAAGCATTAAGTGTTTACTGGCGGAACTCAACGCCGCAATGATTATTATTTATTTCGCTTCACACAGAGCACAGAGCAGGATAGGCAGAGGAAACCTAGTGTTAAGACACGCCATGATTATTATTAGTAATATGAAAATAAAACATTACAATTATATACCTAATTCGGCAAAAGGATAACGCAAGCTATATGCCGGCTGACATGCCAAATCAGGGAACTGGTCTTCTAAATCATCTAGTTTTCTTAATTGTTGCCTCAGAGACTCCAAGGGACTGGACCAGCCTTCTCCACGTCTGGAATATGATATATGTATATAGGAAATAAAATAAAAAAAGGGTTTTTTAGTAGAGTAAACAAAGAAGTAGACTCTCAAAACTTTTTTAAATAAAAAAATATTTATAAAAACAAAAACCCCGACTGCATAAAACTAAAAATAAAATAAAAAAGTCCAATAGTTTATAAGGATTAACAGTCGGGACCTCTTTAAATTTGCGGGGTTCCTGGTAAAGATTTTATTGATTGAAGAATTACTTATAAGTCCCGACTGTTGATCCTAATAAATAATATAATATTTTTTTATTTTTCACTTTTTTGTTAAGATTAATTATGGTAATGATAATCATGATGTACCTTTTTGAAATCATCGTACTGAGCTCTTGAATTTGATACCCATATTGTGATATTCAAAACAAAAAAATATTTTTTCACTAAGTCCAATGGCGTCCCACAATCGCCATGATTGTTTTTTTTAACGTCAGAATCTATCTATCCTATCTAAGAACACTTGGGCTGCTAATACGAATCTAACGATACCTCAATTATGTAAATCCGTTCAGCGGTTCTGGAGATATTTAATTTTGTTTAATAATTATAAATATACATATATGTAATGGATTTAAGAAAATAGAAATAAACATAAGAAAGTTGTTGAGGCTGTCGTGGCGCAGCGGTTGTAATCTTCCGGAATTATTATCATTTTCTCGCTTTAAGTAGAATACTTAGACAAAGCGCGGCGTTCCGCCATTCAACATGCTGAGTTTTACTTATTTAGAAAACGTATAAAAATTTAAACGTAGCGGGACTCGAACCCGCGCCTCCTGGAAACCGACCAGGCGCTCTGACCGCTAAGCCATACGTTCTCATCGAGCTACGTCGAAATGTTTATACGCTTGTTACAACTTATTTATGTTGTTAGCATCTCTGTAGGAAAATTTTTACAAATTTCCGCTACCCAAAGATAATTACTAAGAACTATCGTTTGGCAAGAGAGAATACTTAATAATTTTAATTTTAATTTTACTTAATAATTTTTATACGTTTTCTAAATAAGTATTTTTCTTTCCTAAGTGTGGAATAATACTTTAAAAATGTTTAAAAATGCTGCGTTTTATCCTGTTGGAGCGGTGAAATAAATATAACTAATATATTCCCCTCATGGGGGTCAATTATACGGTCTTCGCGTTAACATCAGACACTTCCCCCGTACGCCGCAATGGCCTTAATAAGATAATAAACTTGCATACATACTTAGGTGAATAATTAAGACGAGATGTCGACGCCGATTTTAACCTAGTGAAACATCTTCTTCGACCGTGACCTGTAAGTAAAATTAAGAAATTATTTATTAATTTTATTTATAAACAAAAAAACTGGCTTGAAGCCCATTATACCAAAGTTCCTGTTGAGGACATTAAATAAATGTATAATATAAATAGAAAAAAAAAGATAATGAAAATCCATATTTGGCTGAGTAATAAAAAACATACATAAAAAAAGCCAATTATATAATAGAATTAATAACCCCTGCTTTACTAAATAGGTTAAAAATATCATATTGTTATCAGATCTAAACATGAATAAAAATTTTTAAACAAATCATAAGATAAATAATATAATTAATAAAAAAATAATTGCATTTTATCATCTGATCTGATCATTTATATCAGAATCAAATAAAAATAAATCAGCTTCACGCTGTATCCCGCAAACAACAGGATAGGCAGAGGGAACCTAGTATTAACACACTCCATTCCCCACTTTCAGCCGAATTCTGGAGGCATTGCATGTTGAGTGGCAGCTCTCAACACCGCGCTTTGCCTCGACACCAGAGCGATGAAATGGAAATATAAATTAAAATAAATATTACATCTCCTCGAGTGGGGATCGAACTCACAACCAGTCGGTTTTCCAGTCACATTTTGTGCCCCTGCGCCACGACTGGCCTCAAGATCCGAATCAGAATCAGAAAGATGAAAATAAGAATCAATCTCTAATCTAATATAGATTAATAAATTGATTTGCGGATTCTATGCACGAACTGTGTTAACTGGTAAGTTATTAAGTGCACAGAGTGCACGAGCACTAGTACTAGAGAGTTATTAAGTGACAATTCCTATGTAAAAAAATCATACCATTTCCATTAACAGTTTCTTTGGGTTTCTCATCAGCTGTGGTAGCGTCTGAAGAGTCCTGGCAGTCAGTGGTAGCACCTGAAATATAAAATATGTATAATAAAGTATTTATATAATATAATGGGAACGGAGTGTGTTACACTAGGTTCCCTCTGCCTACCCTGCTGTGTGCGGGATACAGCGTGAAGCTGATTTTTTTTTATATAATATAATAAGTAATATATACAATAATCATTGATAACTATGGAAAATACATTTTCTTTACTCGGGCACACAAATCACGGCGTCAATCAAGGTAATTTGTCTAATACAGGTGGAGAGCAAAAGACGAAGTGTCTAATACTAAGTTTGGATCCATAGTATAGTGTCGGTCACGGTACGTTCTCGAATCGTTCATAGTCATCACTCGCCTGATGTTAGTTGTAGATGGCTGCAGTGCAGATTTGATTTTAGGCGGCCACGACTCGTCGACTGTATTGTACTGTATATTAAATTAATACTGACCTCCATCTCTATCTCTGTCTCGTCTTCTTCGCGGCGGTTCTCTAAACGCGACATTATTACGTTTGTTTCTAGAATGTTTCATGGCTGACATTTGTGACGTGTCAGATTGGATTGTCTGGAAAAAAAGGTAATGATTTTTATGTCATAGTCAAACCTCGAAGCTCCTCTCATTTAGGTTTGACTAGTCAATGTTAGGATTTAAGGCCTTAGTCAAAGTCACAAGCGGGTGTCGTTTTTCGGCATTTGACTAAAGAATTTTTAGTCAAAGGCTGTTACGGATTTTGCCCAGTTCATCCATGAAGTGAATGATAGACTTGGTCAAATATCTATCTGTTCTGAAAGTATCAACTAAATTAATATTTGTCTCAACTTCGAAGATATCCCCGTCGTCGTACCTGTCTCTAAGAAAAGTCAGTATAGAAGATTCTAAATTCGGGACAAGGTTTTACAAATGACAAATTGTAAAATGACGCTGTAAAAAAAATTTCTTCTAGAAATTATATACTAACGCCACCGCAGTTTTGGCGGTTTCATAAATGAAGATTAGGTTAGAAGCCCCATGCGTTGCCCAATTTTCAACAAATTCCGTATTGAGTGACGGAACTCAACGCCGCTCTAATAAAACAATAACATTATATAATCTTATTATATAATATAAATTCTTATATATCAACTTATCACTCACATTGTCTCTCCTCAATTTCCATTCATCATTATTATTTTCTGACTTGTGAGCATTACTTTCAGAATATGATGTTTCATTGTCGTTAAATTTTATAGTTGGATTGTTGTTTTTGATTCGTGGCGGCTCCATTTCAACTACAACACTAACTGACGTCTCGTTTAATTCTTTACACCTGTAATGAATTGCAAATTCTAGTAAAACTTAGACAAAAACATGCTTCAGTTTGAAGGGTAAATGGTAGAGAGACAAACTGATATAGGCAAAAGTTGTTAGACTTCGTGATAGAGGTCATTTCTAACAATTTTTGTATCATATAACATGGCCCGAAGTTTCACCGTTTTGTAGATATTGGTCGTTTATTTTTAAGGTTCCGTACTTTTTAAGAAAAAAAAGGCCCTTATAAGATCACTTTGTCCGTCTGTCTGTCTGTCTGTCAAGAGCCTTTATGTCAGAAATGCTTGAAGATATCGAGTTGAAATTCAAACCGTATATTCAGATCGGCCCCATAATTTCCTGAAATATTGTATTTCTAGATATATTTAAAAAAAAAGATATGGCCGTTTATATCGCAACAAACGCGTTTTTCGAAACTAATCAAAATTAATATGGTACTTTCGGTTGACCTAGGATTATGAAATTTGGCAGCTAGCATCCAGATAGTACTTGTTTAGGAAAAATTTGAAAACTATACATTTGTAGTAAAATCCTAAAAAAATTATAACCTTTAAAGGGAGGCAAAATTTGTTATTAATTTTATTTTTTTGTATTAATTAGTTTGGTAAGCTAAGCTTAAATTTCACAAAAAGCTCAAGATTAATTTTTATACCGAACCCTCGGTGGGCGAGTCCGACTCGCGCTTGTCTAGTTTTTTTATATATTAATATTTTAATTAAGGCAGTCGTGGAACAAATGCCCAAGCCTAAAACTGTAAACGAGACGATTTTGAGTTCCATTCTCACTCGGGGGAATTAAATATTTCATATTTTTACGCTCTCTCTCTCTCTTTTTATCACTCAACACGCAATGCCTTGCACGTAATTTAGTGTAAAGTGACGAGCATAAGCGTCTTAACGTTAGGTTCCTAGGCTTCCTCTGTATACCTTGCTTCGTGCGGGATATAGTGTGACGCTAAAAAAGTTATTGATTAGTAAATATTAACTCGTATGTTAACATATTACCTCTCTAAAGACTGATTCGCTTTGTGTGAATTAGACTTCTCCGTTTCAGAGCCTGTCGTCATACTCATTTCTCGCCTTTTGTTGCGTCTTTCTATGGACATCTGAAAAAAAAAAACAAGTATGCAGTTTGCAAGGACTAAGCTGAGTTTTGCATTTGTTAGTATTCACATATAGTGTAGGTTCTTGTTTGGCCTAACCGATTTATATAGTTTTTTTTGATAACTGATCTATACGTTCTGTATTGATAGTAGTGTCACGTATTTACTATAATTATGAATATTTCATTTTCGTGTCCGATTTATTAAGTGACTCAATTTACAATGGTCGATTGAGGATGTAGAAACAAGATCAACTGTAGAGTTTTTTGATGGGTCTTCTCATCCGAGCCGGTGGTATCCCGTAGGACTGACAGCACTGTAATGATCTAATTATGTAAAGATTATTTAGATGTTTATAACATTTAAAGGTGTTACAAGTGACCTTGACGTCGTGCTTGAGGCGCGCGTACTTCTCCTTGAGGCAGCGGTACTTGTCGGCGAGCGCGCGCTCCCCGCCCCCGCCCCCCCGCGCGGCGGCGGCGCGCTCCCCCGCCAGGCGCGCGCGCACCTCCTCCACGTGGCACGCGTGCTGCGTGCGCAGGCGCTCCACCTGGGGAGTATTATACTAATAGCACCCGCGTCGTCGTCCGCTTGGACTACTCAATTATTTATATTCTCGTCTGAATTACTTACGTTATCTAATAACATTATCATTTTAAAGACAATATTCATACATTGATAAAGTTTAAGTTTCAGCCAATTCAATAGAATACTTATTTTTTAGCAATATTGTAGGATGTAATTCTTTATATAAACATAACTTTTTATTTATAAACCAATTGAAATAGAACAAACACTAAGTGAATAGTGTAGTAGTGAATAAAAGAAGCTGGGCAGATTCCAATAGCGGTAAAACTGCACTTAAAGTCGTTTCAGAGATTAACATGAACATACGCACAGCCAACCAAACATTTTTATTTTATTTTAATAAAGGCCTCCAATAATATTTTTTCCTACATTTCTTCTATGTACAGACACCGATCCGTAACGATTTTATTATAAATACAGATTGGCAAAACAATTTTTAATATTTATTATTTTGATGTTATACGACATAAAAAAATGAAGGATAATTTGATTCAACTGTAACAAAATTTTACTAAATTTAAAAATCTACTAGTCCTACTCTACTACTAGTAGTATTAACTCAGAATACTCAAGAATGCACCAATAGTACACTCTTAAGTATTCTGAGCACTAGTAGAGTCCTAAATGCGCACACTTAAAATACTTACATTGCACCAGTATTCTTTCAAAAACACTTTGGTATGCCCAAAGTGTGTGCAATATAAAATGCACTTAGAATACTCCATTTCTCACCAATAAACTAAACTTTCATTGATAATGACACATCTTGTCCACATTTGCCCTAACAATTATTTATGCTATAATTATACTGCTCCAAATACTCCTTTGTCTACGCACCGCTCATTTTTCTGGACATTTAATGTTGATAGCAAAACTCAACGCCGCTCTTTCTTTTCTTATAGACGAAGAAAATGGAAATAACTAATTTCTCCGAATAGGCATCGATCCCACAACCGTCGCATTAAACAAAACTATAAATAACCACTCTACCTCAGCCCTATAGTCGTGTCTCAAATCAGTTATTCTATTCGTATGTTCCTCTCTCAACTTCTCTATAGTCGCTCTGTTCTCTTCTATCATACGAGATCTTTCTCTGTTTACATTTATTTGCAATTGACTATGTATGTCTGATAGTGCGCGTTCATTTTCTGCAATAAAAAAAATCATAAACTTATAAATTATTGCTAATTTTTAAAATGTACAACAGATACAATTAAATTACAAAAATCGTTTAGTTTAGTCATAGTGTAGCTGTATACGCTATAGCGCTTACGGTTTCATGATTGTTAGATTGTGGGTTTGATTCCTACTGGACGAGATAAAATAATTATTATTTTCAATTACTTTCTCTGGTATCGAGGCAAAGCGTGACGTTCAGGTCCGCCATTCAACACAAAATGTCTTTAAAATTCAGAAGGAAATGGTGAACGAAAGTGTCATAATAGGAACGAAGTGTCTTATGTCTTACACTAAGTTTCCAAGTTGTCTCTGTCTACTCTCCTATGTGCGGAATACAGCATTTTTTTTTGTATGAAAAAAAAATCGAGGACTACAATTTATTTTATTTAAATTCATATAGAAAAAAATACTTACCAATTTCCAACTGCTCTCGCATTTCATTGAATTTGTCACTATAATCTTCTTTTAGTCGTGCCATGTCATTTTTATGCTGTTTTTCTGCCATTTCAATTTGATTCTCGAATCTTCTGTGCATTTCTTTTAATTTATTTTCTAATTCCTCTTTATGTATGTGTTCAGCTTCAGATAGTGCCTAATGTAAAAAAAAATATTTATAAAAACAAAAACCCCGACTAACTGAAAAGAAAATAAACAAGCCCAATAGTTTATTAGGATTAACGGTCGGGACCTCTTTAAATTATGCGGGGTTCCTGGTAAGCATTTTATTGATTGAAGAATTACTATTATAATAGGCCCCGACTGTTAATCCTAATAAACTATTGGGCTTGTTTATTTTCTTTTCAGTTTTATGCAGTCGGGGTTTTTGTTTTTATAAATATTCTTTTATTTTTCAATTTTTTGTTTGGATTCATTATGGTAATGATAATCATGATATATCTTTTTGAAATCCTCGTGTTGAGCTCTTGAATTTGATACCTATATTGTGGTATTCGAAAAGAAAAAAAAATCACTAAGACCAATGGCGTCCCACAGCCGCCATGATTGCTTTTTTTTAACGTCACCTATCTAAGAACACTTGGGCTGCTAATACAAATATAACGATACCTCAATTATGTAAAACCGTTCAGCGGTTTTGGAGATATGAGGTAATAAAGAATATTACATACATACATACAAGATACGTGCGAAAAACATAACTCTTCCTTAGCAGAGGGGAAAAAGGCATAAACTGTTTACATAAAAATAGTGTTGATTTGTACTATCATGTAAAAGCTATGCTAATAATCTTTTTTTTTACGGAAAAGAACAAGGAAAACGAGCGAATCTTTTCAATTTAAAAATTTATTAACTTCTAATATATATCTAATGAACTATTGAATTTATATTTGTATAGTTATACTTAATTTCGAATTTAAAAACGGGAAAGTGGTTGAAAAAGAAGGGAAAACTGGTGAAGTGCCGGTCGGACCACCAAGGTTTCCTATTAATTTCATGATTATAGGTCAACGGGAAGAACTTATAAAAGTTGTAAAACTTAAATTTGCATTGATTTGATATCAAACGTTATATAACTACAAGTATATTTTGTAATGATTTTTTTATAATATACCTATAAATTCCCATATTTTCAGATTTTTCCCTTTTAAACAAGTTTCACTTCTTTCCAAATTTTATAATAATAGGTCAACGGGAATTACTCCATAGGTTTTGATTACGTGACGGATTTTTATAATATACAAAAAAAGCATGAAGTCAACGTATTTTTATAGCATTTATGCTTCGTTTTTTAATATAATATATTATAATATAATATAAAAATAAGTTGACTTCATTTCAGCTTTATACCCATACAAGTTTTTTTACTGATCCAGACAGATAATAAATTAACGCTAAGGTACCGTACTATACCTCGGTACGGAACCCTAAGACGAAAGCAAAACAAACATACCTCTTCAATTTCCCGCCTATGCCTATCAATTTGTTCAGCCAATCTCAATCTCTTGTCATTTAAAAACTTCTCTTCTGACTCTTTCAACTCTTCCTGCAATTCAGCCCTCATTTTTTTCTCTTTCGCAGTAAACTCTATTCTTATTACTTCTAATTCCTTTTGTAAAGACAATTCCAATCGCCTCCTTTCATCCTGTTTGTTCCTTTCGAACATTTCTCTAAAACCCATATCGGGTAATAATGGTGATTTTATTGGTTTCTGGTCTTCTTGACTCTCAAATTGATACACAACTACTACGTTGTCCGAACTAGATTTCCCTTGAGATAGAATAACACCATCTAACCTAGGACTTGTAAGATTTTTACCTAAACTTGAAGCAGAATCTGATGTTTTTAATGGAGTTACCATAGATTTGCTTAAAGGTTTGAAAGTAGAAAGCGGAGTCGACCAATTTTTGGTGAATTCGAAACGTGGAGATCTATCTGGTAGAGATGGTGTAGGCGATAGTTTCAATTGACTTTTAATATCTTTGGGAACATCGATACTATTCGATCTAACACTAGCCTTGGGTTCATCATCTTTAGACAACTTCGAGTCCTCAGAATCCGAATGTGTGAATGTTTTAGCGAAATCTAATTTAGGAACTTTGATTTGAGGTATTGCCATATCTCGAGACTTCTGTATAGAATCAGTTTTTGATTGACTTTTATCTGTATTATCATCTGTCTTTGGACTTTTATCTTTATCTTTTGTTTCTTCGGGTTTAGTCGTATTAGAATCGTCTAAATCGTTTAAGTCGAGATTCGCAAATTCTCGATCCGGAGAGTCGATTGACGTTTCGGATTCGATACTTTCCATTAAATTGATGGAAATTTTATTTTTCAATGGTATCATTGGTGATCTGGAATAATTTAAAACATTTAAAAATTAAAAACATATCATTTTTACATAGGGTGTGACTGCAATGAGACGGTTGTGAGGTCGATCCCCACTCGAGAAAATTAATTATTATTTTAAATATTTTCATTTCTTCGCTCCGGTAACGAGGCAAAGAGCGGTCTTGAGTTCTGCCACTCAACATGCAATGCCTCAAATTCAGTGGGAAAAGGACAGTAGTGTTTTTTTTTAGCTTCACGGTATTCAGAGGGATCATAGTGTTAAGACACTCCGCTTCTCACTTCCCGCCGACTTCTAGAGGCACTAAGTGTTGAGTGACGGAATCCAACGTCGCGCTTTGCCTCGACACCAGAACGGGGAAATGAAAATATTAAATAGTTCCTGGAGTGAGAATCGAATCCGCAGTGTCGCGTTTCCAGTCACACGCTTGTGCCCCTCCACCACGACTAGCCTTGATGGAGTATCATAATACTAGGTTTCTTCTACCTATTCTGTTATACAGCGTAAAGGGATACAGCGTAAAGCTAAAAAAAAGCATTACAACATACCTCGGTCTACTTTCTTTATCCGAGATCTGTTCTTCAATTGTAAGGGATGGGGGTTCGACATCCGCGCGACGCACTATATCTGAAATTTTCTGGAAATTCTTTTGGAACAACTCCGGCTTTATGTAAGCACCTGCCGGTGGTTTCACTAGGCGTCTTCGTGGTGATTGACCACGATTTAAGCTTTCACTATCTGTTAGACAAATGAAAATAAAAATAGCTTTTTATATTAAAAAATATATAGTGAATTTAAATTTGGCTTAACTGGTAGTGATAAAACTTTTATCATATGGTAACTTACTAACGTTTATCACAAGAAATAAACAAAGAATATACAAAAATGCTTTAAATATAATATGAAGTTACTCGTTCGAGTTTCTGAAGCTAAATGCTATAAAAACAATACACCAACACTGAAATCACTGACATTTACTTATAAAACAAAATTTATAATACTTAACAAATACATTAAAATTAATTAACATATAATTATATATTATAGATTTATTAAATTATAACATATAAAAATAGAAAAGGTCTCAAAAAGTCAACGCACATTGTATACACATACAGTATTTTTTTGAACAAATTTTTTATACGCATAGTTCCTAGATTGAATCTAAACACATAATAAATTAGTAGTTTCTATTGCTTATAAGACTTTTAATAGCTTCACGCTGTATCCCTCGCATAGCAGGATAGACAGAGGGAGCCTGGGATCGTAGTATTAAGATACTCTATTTCTCACTTTCAGCCGATTTTTTGAAACATTGCGTGATGAGTAGCGGAAATCAACGCCGCGCTTTGTGTCGCATTATCATAGCAAGGAAACAAATTGGGGAACGGAGTGTCTAGGTAGTAGGAGAGGTCTGACACTATATTACCACAGAAAATTTTATATTTAGTATAATTATGATTTTTTCTATTAAAAAAACTATTTAAACTTACCTAAAGAATCTTTATCAGACCCTGAAAGACTTTTCAATTCTCTCGGGCTATCACCAATACGTGGAGGTATAGGAGGTCTTGATATCAACGGTGACAGGTGTGCGATAGATGATGACGTGATAGGGGGTATCACGTTATTGGCAGTTGGTGTGATAGGATGTATCACGGAATTCGAATTAGTAATAGGCGACAACATCGACTGTGATATGATTGATGTGATAGGATTATTAGTTTGTGTGATAGGCGAAGATGGTATGATAGGAGAAGGCATGGTGGGTGGGACACTTATAATGGAACTTTGTCCATCGTTTTGCTCAGACGAGCTATTTGAGCCCGGACTCACTGTTGGTTCAGGAAGATTCTCTAATTTAAATCTGGAATTTTTTAATTGAAATAAATTATTGTTACTAATCTGATATTCTTAGTAAAATATTAGAATAAATATCTAAAAATAACTGTAAATATACTGGCTGTAAATATCTGAAAATGATTTACATTTTTTTTTTCGTTTATGAGGTAAATGTTATAATAAAATACGCCAGAAGTGCTAAACGCGCGCTAACTTCATTACGTGAATTTCAATATAATTTCTCGAATTATTCTTATACCATTAAACATTTTTGTTAATATATTTAGATTTCCATGCAGAAACGAAACTATTTCTACAATTAACTGCTTGATTTTGGTCAAGAGGTATTTTTTTGTTGAAGATCATTTCCATGAGTGGGAGTCGATCCATAAACGTTACTCATATTTGTAAACAGTATTTTTTTATATACATAGGTGCCAAATCTCTAACTTTTATTGGTCCGGTGATACCTTTATACTATTGCAAGACCTTATTTAAATAAACAATATTTTGAAATTGCATTTAAGTTATACATTTTGATGTTCACATTATAATCAATTAATTAATAATTATATTATTAATAATTAATTAACAATAATTATATCAAACTTACCTAACACTCTTCTTATCTTCTTCAAAACTCGATATTTGTTTAGCTTTACCAAAAGCTGCACTATCTGCCTTTCTTTGCAGTAAATCTGATGATTTCTCCCTCAATATGCCTTTAGGGGGATCACTTTTGGTGACAGAATCTACGTTTATTGACTTCTCTGTATCTGGACTTGGCAAGTTAGAGCGTGATAACTTGAGGAACATGTTGCCTTTACCTTTTTTTTTTAATAATACGAAAAATAATAAATAAATAAATATTTGAAAAGAGGTAAATATTGTATAAATTGTAATTTTGATATGGTGCAAAATGATCATATATTTCAATTGGTTAAAATACTTGGATTCAAAAAGACTCGGGTTCGAATTCTTCAATTATATATTTTTTAATCTTTTTGATACTTAAGTATCAAAGAATCAATCAATATATATAAAAAAAACTAATTCTTATATTTGCTTTAAACAATTAAGTTATTCTGTTTAGTTCTTTAATTATAGTGTTTCGAATGTGCCAGTATTAAGTTATTATTTCATACTACATCTTATTAAGTTATTATTTCATATTACATAAATATCAAACTGACATTTGCATGTAACTAAGCCTAGACAACCTTTAGAAACATATATAAAAATAGCTTATAGTAAAAGATATTGTAAAAGATATTATATGATAATTCATCATAGGGCTCAATCTGAGAAACGTTATGCATATTAATTTATTACATATTTTTATGATGTGCTCAAAGAAAGTGTAGTACGATGACTACTAAAGCTAGGCTTTTTAGGCTAAGAAGAAAAAAAATCATCATCAAATATAGCTAACTTCAGGGCGGCCACGACTCATCGATCGTACAGTACATCTTTGCATTTTTTATCGTACGATAAAATGTTCCATTAGTTAATCTATCACTAAAAATTACGTAAATTACAGGGCAGAGTGATCCTTTGCTAAGTTTTCTTCGAAATAATTTGTTTCTTAGTACTAGTAGTTGAAAAGAAATACGTTAACAAAATAAACTTACCAGTCAAAGGGAATCCTTTCTCTACTTTAGCGCTCACCAAAAGTGGATTAAAATGTTCTTCCTCAGGACTCAAAACATTCATTTTCAAATCAATTATTTCGGATTGTTGTTTAAACAACATTTTAGGCCTTTCAAAAGTCGTTCTCGATAATATATCACGATCTGACGTATTTCTTATGAGTGGTTTTGGAGTTATTGGTGTATCTACGGATCTACGTAATGGCGAAATTTTTAGGTCAGCTAATTTTTTGTCTAGCCTAGACATAGGTAATGGTGGTCTTCCTAAGGGTGTTAATCGTCTGTTCAACCCTAGTGTGGAACTGGCATCTTTTACCTCATTTTGTTCGCTATCAGTGCTAAGATCGTCATCGTCACTCTCCACTTTAGTTTCTACTCGTTCTAGATTTTTGGTGTTTTCTTCAGATGTTAGTAGTTCCTAAAATAAATATGAATCATGGAATATGCCATAGATATCTAAAAAAATATAACACATCCATTCTTCCGAAAATGTAGCTTTTGGGCTACTCTCTTTCTGCCAGTGAAGACATAAATTGAGTATATAGTAGGTAGCTACATATATCCATATTAGGGTTGCCAGATGTCCTGATTTTGCCGGGGTGTCCCGATTTTTAGACCTTAAAATATCCTGAGCGGAACGAGGAGCGAGGGCAATTGTCCCAATTTTCGTAGATTATTCAACGCAATGTGAGATCTTTCGCAACTTCGAGAGACAAAAACTCTGAAGACTTAACTGCCTTAGTTGCAGAGTAAACCAAACAGTTATTACTAACGTTTTCCATTAAAAAACTACTGTTACTTATATTTTTTTTCTATGTCCCGCTTTTTTCTTAAAATGTTTAAAAATCCCGCTTTTCCCTAAGATATAATCTGGCAACGCTAATCCATATAGACGTACAAAGTATATTATTATAGTAAGTATAAAAGTGGTCACAGTGTGAAAATAAAATAACACTCTTTAACAAGGCTCTTATACCTCTTTGCCTAAGGATTGTAGGGGGCCTTTTGGAAATTTGGTAAATTTATAAAGATAAGGTGAAATGTGAAAAAAAATGCTCCACGTAAAAGATATAAAGAGGTAGGAAGGCGCAGGTAGAATGTACCTCAACAACTTAGAAAAAAAATATTTACACATTAAGGCGTCTATCTCGGTACCATATTATTATACAAAACGGTTAACATAATCTATACAATGATATTATGTAACTATTTAATAAAAATATTTTCATAAAAAAACAGAATATATTAACCAAAACTTTAATCGTTCGTTTACGAAGCTTTTATAAAAAAAAAGGGGTAAAAGAGCCAGGATAGTCGTGGCCCAGGGGCGGAAGGCTAATTGTAAACGCGACAGGTTGTAGGTTCGATTTCGACTCAGAGACATGAAATATTTAATACTTTAATTTCTTCGCTCTGATGTAGAGGCCTGCAGAATTCAGCTGAAAGTGGAGAATGGAAATGTCTTTCCCATTAAGACATTTCCATTCCTAACAACATTAGGTTCCCAGGTTCCCTCTGCCTACCCATGCGGAATGCTGCGTAAAGCTAATAAAAAAATAAAAGAAGAAAAAACATTTATTAAAATTTATTCTATTAAATCCTTGTTTTGTTATACATAATCTTGTTTGCTGTCAAATCCAATATCCACTAGTAAGCTCCAAAGTAATTTGCAATGTCGCATATAAATGAGCTTCGATGAAAATTAGATGGAAATTAAGCACTCGCCGACCCCCTTACATACTTCTACTTTCATCAAAAATATTATGTGACATTTTCAAAGAATTAAAGTATAGAAATACGTATATAATTCAAATGAAATATATGTATCTAAGTAATTATTTTAAAATTATCGACTGACAAAATGCAGAATACTGTTGTTAAACACGCTACATTCGTGAATTGTGTAAATATGTTTGAATAAATATTTTATAAAAATCAAAACATCTATAAACGAGTCTCTCTAACGTCATGAAAAGTGAATATATTTCAGCTTTATTTTAGTTATTGATTTCAATCTTCAATTGTGTGTCGTGTTATCGACTGGAAATAATTAAGAACAATGACACATGACTAACGTCTAAGTATCCAAAATAGATATAATAGAAACGATTAACGTAATATAACATAGCCTATAATAATCTTTCTATCATATTATTATATAAAAAATTACTATCCAACCCAAAAAAAGTTCAAACCTGTACTTCCTGAGATTAGCGCGCTCAACCAAACAAAATTTTCAGCTTCATAATTTTAATATAGATTTAAAAAATCTAACCTGTACAGATGCGCAAGTATCATCTTGCATAGATGCATCTCGGGCTTTCTTCACCAATTCCCTATAGACATGGTCCAAAGGGTGTTCCCATTGTGTTTTCTTCGTATCTTCATTATAATAGTAATGTGTTTGCAATTTTTCATCGAAACTAGAAAAAAGATTAAATCTTGGAGTGACTTACAATGCGTCTAAAAGCTTCGCGTACTTCTTATTTTACGTAATTCTAGCTTTTTCTTTGTAAAATGAACAATTTTTTTACTAGTTGCTGTGTATAATTTGTGTTCAGTACGTTCGTCGAGTTGAAGTTCTATTTTATGAAATTTTGCGTCTCGTTCGATGGGGAAAAAATAAGCGAAAATATAAAAAAAAATCTTATATAAAATCTATGCAACCACCTAACCTTAAATCGGCCACAACTCATCGACCATACTATATATAGTACCTCCCACGTACAACAGAATAGGCAAGGAATTTTATATTAAAATATCCATCGCCCCAATTTCGAGACGCAATTCGACCAACGGCTTTGTCTTAACAAAGCAGGGAAATAAAAACATTTTAAATATATTCATACCTCTGATTGCATATTGAACCTACAACCTTCCCCGTTTATAGTCAGAAATCATCCCACTATGCCACAAAAAAGTTAAAAACTCCAAAATATAATCAAAGTAAACCAGCTTAATAATATAGCATTACTATTTTTATAGGAGTGGCTAAATGATAACATACATGTAGTGTTGATGGAGATGAATAAAAAGTCTACTCACGGTTTACACTGAGTATATTCAACACCACTTTAAATGTACATACAGTGATAACACAAATGATAAATCACGACACAGTTTATATAAAAGTCAACCACAAACATACATATAAAACGGAACACGATAAATACTGATTTGGAAGAAAATAATAAAGAGAACAAAGGAACGTATGGAAAGCGCATCGAGTGGCAAGCATCGACTGTTATAAATAAAATATGCCGTCGACAAGTGGGTAGGCGTAAATGTTATAACGCCTTACCGGTTCGGTCGACGGCAGCGATCGCTTTTATATAAATATACTAAATACGAATACTTATTACAAAATATATAAATCCTATTAAACGTATGTATAATTTTATGTATGTGTATAAATGATAAATAAATAAATTACAATATTGAAGTATATAAATAAGAAATATTAAATAAACTATAAATGTAAATAATAGTTCCCTACATACATGGAAGCTTATCATAAGTGTGTCAAATGTAATTAAAAATAATAATGAAATTTATTAGGTTTACAAGTTCCACAATCCGAGTAACAGAGTAACAGAGAGTGGTGATAGGTTTTGCCACTCAATTTGCAATGACTTTTAAGTATCGGCGGAAAGCAGAGAATCCCAGCTCTGGCAAGACAAGATGTGGTGTTTAGCTCCAACACTTAACATGCAATTTCTTAAACATAAACTGCAGCAGAATAGGTTCTCTCTGCTTACTATGCTATATGGTATAAAAATGTAAAGATAATCTTACTATGCTTTCCATGGTGCAGGTAATGCTTGCATGAGACCATCTTTAGCCAATGGTAACAGGTGACCCTCACTATCAGGGTCAATGCCCAATTGATAGGCATAGTCTGATATTTCTAGAATAGAACACTTGAATTAATACTAAATATACAGTTTTGTTTTGCACATGATCATTGCACAATGGCACATTGTTTTTACTGTTAGTGTGATGGTTGTAGGTTTAATTCCCACTCTTGATTTGACACAATGTCCCAAAAATTATGCATAAAGAAGAGAATGGAGTGACTACACTAGGTTGCCTCTGCCTATGTTTTTATGCATGATGCAACCAGAATAAACAAATATTATTATAAACTTAAAGTAAAATTATATTTTAATGTATGGTTGTAAAAGACCAACTGTTGAGTTTCTCACTCTGTTCTCAACAGATCCTTCTGAACTAGTGGTAGCTTGTCATACCAACTGCTCAGAAAAAGAAGGCACCAATGACAATTTAATGTTAATTGATATTTTGAAAGTGCTGGTAATTAACTGCTTATTTGAAAAAAAATTATATATATTTAATACATAAATATTTAAAAGTCAATATCTTGCACAATATGCACATATATACATCAACAGTCACTATGTACAAAAGGATATGTCAAAATATTAAATTTAGGGGAAAACAGAATGAGGATTCATCATGCTCTAAAAAAAATTAATATAATTATAAATATATACTATACACTTATATTTTAATTTTTAAGAGCAAGACTAACCTTTATTCTATTTTGCAGTAAACCTTCTCATTTAACATATCCATTTATACATAGCAACCATAAATATATAAAGTAATGTAATATTCAGGTCAAATTTCACAATTCATTAAAAAGGTAATGCCACTATGTTGCTTTAAGAAGGCAGTTATTATGTTATTTTTTTCTTGTATATGATATTTAAAATTTCAAATTAAGATAGATTTAATTACATGATAAGCAGCTTTTACCATTATACAATTATAACACACATTTCTTTTTCTTATTTATTGTCTTTTTTTAATTAACATGCAAATATAATAAATTGATTTATATTTTTAAATCAATCTTTATTCAAATCTATAAATAATAAATACTGTACAATTTATAGATTTTCTGATTTTTTTTTTACTTATTATAAGTCAAAAAAAATTGCGCTTATTAAAAGCGCAAAATTAATTTAGTAATCGATCTAAATAATAATTTAAATTTCAAACAGTAATTACAAATCACAAAGACAAAGAGGGTTTTTAAATTTAAAAATATAATATCAAATATATTAAACATATTTTTTTTACAGAAATTGCAAAGAAAATCAAAAGAAAAGCCTACATTCATACAAATACAAACAATACAGACCCTCTGCAGAAGGCTGGCTGTTCTCATCGAATATCTCACGGCACACCACGGCCGAAGGTGAACTCATGTTTAAATATCATAATTTACTTCATTTTAAATTAATTTCCCGCACGTTAACTTCATAATTACTAGTAAAATCCTTTTTATCCATTATTGAGTAATCAACGAAGATCGAAACATATTCTCCTATGAGAAAATCTTCTCGACTAAATGACAGTTGCTAATATTTGATAATGATAAAAATTGAAGACAGATTTTATGTATTGTCTATGCTTCTTATAGGATTATGAGATTTTTCATATCGAAAATCAAAACATAATATTATGTTAATACTCTATCTATACTTATAATAAAATCGTAACAGATCGGTGTCTGTTCATGAGAGATATATTTTAAAAAATGTTATTTGTGGCATTTAATAACGTAATATGGTCCTATTAAGTTATTAAAAAACAATGTTTTTAATTTTTTTGTCTGTTTGTCCTTGCGTTATTGTTTAACTGTTTTATTTTTATTAACCGATGATACTGACTCCATCACTAAAGCGAACGACTCTAAATATGTAGGTGTACACACAATCGCAGACTCACGCTGCACACACCGTCCACGCCGGTGGAGACGAGGTCCCAGTTTTTCTGTGACAGAATCGAGGACACGTCCTTGCGACACCATGTTCTCATTGTTGGTACTTTCCATGGTAACCAAGCCAAGGTCAGAGCTCTTCTAGCTTGACCTTCCAGGTGACGCTGTAGACGCAGTAGGACCAACAGCATAATGCTCAATTGAAAAACGAAAACGTGTTGTATTTTGGCATGCTTCCCTTAACACTTAGTGTATGTTTTATTTCAATCGGCTTATAAATCAAAAAGTAATATCATTTTAGGCAATTCCGCAAGCGAGTCTATAGTATTAAATTAAATTATTTATATAACATAGATTTCAGTGAATTTTAATCATCGATTAGTTAATAGGTAATAGTCGTGATGGTTGCAGCCTGCGGGTACGCATTCTGCAACCATTGTGATTGGATGAGTACGTCAAGGTTGGGTAATATATATATAATTACATATATAAGAATCGTTACTGTACCGTATCTTATCTAACTAATCATAACTATCGTATAGAATTTAGTAATTAACTATTATTTTAAAATATTATTATTTGAAATAATTAAAAAAATATATTTAACTTATAGTCTATGACGGCAATGACTTGTCAATTGATGTTGCTGTCAAATAAAATTTTGTCATGAAATTGCAGTTTGCTTTGTGAAATTGTATTAGAAAACGCTAAAATTTTTAAAGTTCTTGGAATAATATAGTTAATATGGCTTCCGTTAAAGATGTTGCTACTTTGTACCAAAACTTGAAAACAGAATGGGCAAAGAAACCTCGTAAACTTGATAAATGCGGCGAGCTATTAAACAAAATAAAGGTAACAATTTTCACTGTAGAATCTTTGTAATACTCACTAAACTACTGCATGAAACTATACTAAAATTATAATGAATATATTTATATAACATTAAAAATAATTTATGATTGTTTCAAGTAAATATTTTTCCTCTTTTCAGATAGCCTTAACACAGCTTACTTTTCTACCAAGCAATAACACCTCCGCTAATCAAAAAGAGTTGATTCTAGCGCGAGATGTGTTAGAAATTGGAGCTCAGTGGGCTGTCGCAGCCAAAGACGTGAAGGCTTTCGAGCGATTTATGTCTCAGTTAAAATGCTATTACTTTGATTACAAGTAAGTTTACATAATATAATGTTACTAGAACTCTTTGTTTTCCTTGCAATTGTGTGTTTAAATCCATATTGACACTCGGAGACAGTATCACATGGGAATACTTCTTGCGCAATTTTAAGCATATGGACCTTGAACGCTTGAGAGAAGATGTAAAAAATATCGACTGGACACCGGTACTTAACACCAATGACATAGATAGCATGGTTGAATCTCTAACTGCTGAGTTGATTAAATTGTATGATGTACACGCACCTGTAAGGCCTGTACGTCGAAAACATATGCCTGCTCCTTGGCTAACTCAGGTAATAAGACGTACCATGCTCAAACGAGACAAAGCCAAATTAAAGTTCAAAAAATGTCCCTCGCCGGAGAAACTCATTGCATACAAAAAATTGCGTAATATCTGCAACAGAATGTGCAGGGATGCCAAGCGTCGCTATATTCATTCTATTGTTCAGGATCTTTGCCAAACACAGGTGTGGAGATTCCTACAGTCATTTGGTGTGGGCAAAACCAAAGATGCTAATCAAGTGTCCTTGGATCTTAATGTTTTAAATAACTATTTCACCAAACCACCTATAATTATGAATGCTCAGATTAAAACTGACACACTTGCTCACTTATCTCATGTTGTCCCACCAGACTGCATCCCTTTTGTATTGAAAACAGTTACAGAGGATATTGTCAAGAAGGGTGTCCGTTCTTTATCCACCAGGGCAATTGGTTGTGACAAATTGTCCTTAGACATGATTCTTCCTGTGCTGGATGACATTGCACCAGTGATCACCCATATCATTAACTTCTCACTGACATGCAATGTTTTTCCCGCATTATGGAAGAAAGCTTCTGTCATCCCTCTTCCTAAAATATCTAATCCCACCACTCCCAATGACTATCGTCCTATCTCCATACTCCCAATCCTATCTAAGGTACTAGAATCTATTGTTCACGATCAATTATACACTTTTCTAATATCCAATGATCTCTTGTGCCGTTACCAATCTGGTTTCCGTCCCTCCCACAGCACTGTTGGTGCGCTGCTCAATGTCTCGGAGGACATTCGATGGGCAATGGATAACACCAAGCTCACTGCAATGGTCTTATTGGATTTTAGCAGCGCCTTCAACTCTGTTGATTTTGACATCCTTCTTGGAATTCTTCGTTCAATTAATGTTTCTTCTATCGCTCTGAACTGGTTTCGTGCATACCTCTTCGGACGTCGGCAGTGTGTTAAAGCTAACGATTTGTCATCGAATTGGCTGGATATTACTGCTGGCGTACCTCAAGGCGGCGTAATTTCACCTTTACTTTTTTCAATTTTTATTAACAATATATCTCGTGTAATCTCTTCTCCCTTTCATCTGTATGCAGATGACTTGCAATTATATAGACACTTTGATCTGACTGAGCTATCCCAGGCTGTCACCTGCTTAAACTCTGATCTTGTTGCTGTCAACTCTTGGGCTGAATCTTTCGGCCTTTTGGTTAACCCAGATAAGTCACAAGCCATTATTATCGGTAGCAGCAGGCTCAGGTCTAAAATAGACTGGAAAGCGGTGCCTGATATAGAGTACTCAGGTGTTAAAATTCAATATTGTGATAAGGTAAGGAATTTAGGTTTGATTATGGACTGCAGGATGTCCTGGGTTGCTCACGTCAACGAAGTTAGCAAACGTATGCATTTCTCCTATCATTCTCTCAAGCGTCTCCAATTTTTTCTCCCTTTCAAAACAAAAATTATGCTTGCACAATCTTTACTCCTACCAATCCTCGACTACGCCGATGTTTGCTATTTGGATGTAGGTGAGGAGCAACTTAATAAATTAGAGCGTCTACAGAATCTGGCGATACGTTTCATATTTGGTTTACGCAAATATGATCACATTTCTCATTTTCGTGCTCAACTTAATTGGCTCCCTATCCGACTTCGTCGAGATATGCACGTCCTTTCTGTCCTTTTTAATATTCTTAACAACCGTTATTCTCCTTCCTATCTTCATTCACGATTTAACCTTCTCCCTTACCCAACCCGTTCCAGGCGTTCGTGCTTAACACATTCGCTGGACATCCCTATAAGCAAGACAGGTTTTGGGAAAAAATCATTCTCCGTACACGCTGCTGTGCTTTGGAATAACTTGCCTAAAACTATTCAGCAAAGTACATCTATTGACACATTTAAGATAAGAGTGAAACAGCAGCTGTTTAAACAAGTTATTGTCCGCAAATAATCATCTGTTTATTATTTATAACAAACGATTAATTATAATTTTATTAATTTACCAATTTTACATGTATATATTTATATCTAATATATGTATTATATCTAATATATGTATGTATGTATATGTGTATATATGTAAAGTTATGTATATAAGTATATGTTGCACTAGCACTTTCAGACCTGCAAATTGTTTTTACCTTTTCTCATACCCATAGGTTGACTGGAAGAAATCTCTATTAGAGATAAGTCCACCTTTGCCAACAATGTAACAATTTTATGGTATTAATGTGAATCGCAAAATGCAATAAAGAGTATATATACTTCTCATGTGAGCACACTGTGAGCACCCTATAATTTCACAACCTTTCTGAGTTGTGGAAATTATAGGTATTACTAAGTCTCATTACTCTCCCATTTGTTAAGGGCTTTTCAGACAATTCTTATCATGTGTTAATTTAATTTGTGTTGCTAATATAAATAATTATTAATTTTTAGAGATCATCTCCCAGAGTCAGCATTTATGTATCAGCTTCTTGGTCTTAACTTACTTTTCTTACTATCTCAAAACCGAGTAGCAGAGTTTCATACAGAGCTTGAACGCTTATCAGTAGATGTCATTAGGGCTGATCCATATGTGAGACACCCGTTGGCCTTAGAACAGTATTTGATGGAGGGAAGCTATAATAAAATATTCTTGGCTAAGGTAATATATAACAGTAAAATAAAAAAAAATCTTCATCATGCTGTATCTCACACACCACAGGGTAGGCAGAGAGAACCTAGTGTTTAGACACTCCATTTAGGTTGTGGTTTTTTTTGGATTAACTTTAAACTTAATTTAAATAGTTTACTGTCCATCAATGAAAACTTTGACTCATATAGTCAAGTTTTTGAAGAACTTACAGAAATATTTTACTAATAAGAATTTATCAAACAAATGTTCAAGATGCATAATTAAAAAATAATATGCTTTGATTTATTTTGTAGATATATTTAAAATTGTTTAAGAAATATTTCCTTTGATAATGATACAAGTAACTGAGATTAAGTTCCACCTATCAGTATATCATGTTCCGAATATTGAGCAGATAGTGGGAATAGGAGTGTCTTACTGTAGGTTTCTATTTGCAGAATATAGTGTAAAGCTAACTAAAGTAAATAAATTGTTAATTCCAGGACAATGTACCAGCAGAGAGTTACACATTCTTCATGGACACCCTACTCGATACAGTGAGAGGTGAAATAGCAGCATGCATTGAAAAAGCATATTTTTGTATATCTTGTACTGAAGCTGCTAGAAGATTAAACTTACCGTCCCAACAAGCAGTACTTGAATATGGGAAGAAGGTATTTTTAAAATTTTTTATTGTCACACTTTTCTACTATAGCACTTCAGGCAAAGGAAAACTTGTGCTAAAACACTCCACATTTCAGACTTTCTGTTTAAGCTTAGAGATGCACTACATACAAACAATGCCTATGAAGAAGCTTATCTCCCATATACATATAAAAAGAAGAGAAAAACAAAAAACAAATGCCACTGCGACACAGTAAGAACTATAAACTTTGTCATTGTGGGTTCAATTCTCACTCAAGAGTGTTTATTCTCTCACTCTGCTGGACCAATTGCAATATTGAGTTCTTTCTATCTCTTAACACACATTTTGATATTAATTTGAAAATAGACAATGGAGTGTCTTAACTCTAAGTTCTATATGCCTATCTTGCTATATGCAGATTAACATGTAAATAAAACTAATCCTATTAATATTATGAATGTGCAAGTTTGTCAGGATGAATGTTTGTTTCATTTTCATGGAAAAAGAACTGAACAAATTTTAAAGGCTGCAATATATTATATGTAAAAAATGTGTTTTTGTATTTTGTGTAATTTCGATATAATATAACAATAGGATTAATTAGTATTTCATAATTACTTTACTCTTTTATTATTTTCCAGCGTAACTGGAACTTAGGTGCGGACAACTGCTACCACTTTAATTCCTCTGAAGAGACTTGTGCTTTGGCAGCCGGAGTGTTTCCCTCGTCTGAACTCGCTGAACAAACCATTGAATATGCTAGACATCTCGAAATGATTGTGTAGTTTATAGAAATTTCTTATAATACACTATTCTTAAATATTGTTTTTTATTTGTCTTTTACTTTTGATAAATTCTTTTAATTTTAACATGTATTTTAATATATATTTATCATGCAGCTTTATATTTTAAATTAAATAATTTATTTAGTATAGTTGTTTATTTCTGTAGTTTTTTTAGAAGTAAAATATACTCATATAATTTATAAAAAGTTTAAAAAATCTTAAATTTATTATAAATTATATTAGAACTAAATTTTACAACTTTGCAATATGTGAATTAAAATTTGAAACTGCTTTTCAATTTGCGAAATAACACAAAAGTAGAATTTCCAATAAAAAAACAATATATCGAATTTCAAGAAAGACATTTGATGAAATATATAAAAGAATAAACATTGAGACCAGTTGTGGCGCAGGGGCAGAAAGTGTGACTGTAAAACTGACTCGACCGATAACCAGTCGGTTGTGGGTTCGATTCCCACTCGAGGAGGTGAAATATTTACTTACATTTATATTTTCATTTCTTCGCTATGGTGTCGAGGCGGAAGAAAAGCGCGGCGTTGAGTTCTGTCACTCAACACTCAATGCCTCCAGAATTCGGCAGAAGGTGGGGAGTGGGGAGTGTCTTAACACTAGGTTCTCTCTGCCTACCCTACTGTGTGCGGGATACAGCGTGAAGCTGATAAACATTAAATTATTTATAGCATCGTTTGTTACATCTTTTTTTTAATTAACATATCATTGTTTTTATGTTTACCTTAAGTAAATTATGGAAAATGAGAAAAATAAAAATACACCTTATAAGATTTAATATTTATTTTAATGCAAGTTACATGTTTATACCATTAATGAATTGAGATCATCTAACTTGAGGAGTTTCATAAAATATTCCAATGCATGTTGAAAGTGCCAACCCTTTGAATCTAAACACCTAAAATATAAATAAAAAAATTATGATATACTAATGTCGTGTATAAATATCTTAAATACCCGTAATAAATATAATATATAAAAATATATTAAATACAAACAAAAATCAATTTTTGTTTGTATTTTTTTTTACCTTTCACTGGAAATTTCATTTAATTCCGTTATCGTCATAAATGCACTCACAAGTCTTTTTTTACATTCTTCATCTGGTGTTGTTTCAAATTTCAAGCTCAACTCTTTTTTTGGCATCTAAAACAAAAAAAAAAATTGGTCATGAAAATAAAGTCTTATGTATAGCAAGCTTTAGACCATAGACAATATATTTTACGTATGACAACAAAACCATTGATTGACCGACGCTGCTGTCAAACATCGCAATCTACGACGGAGACTACAAAAATAATTTCCGATTGAATTTAAAACATTACAAAACATGAAGAAACATCAAACTAGACAGAAAACTATAAACGACCCGGTGATAGTTTCGCGGGTCAAAAACTATCTCGCCGAGAATGTCGACAAAACATATGTAGATGTTAGCCAAATGGCGCGTTCTCTCAAAGAGCGCTATCGTGAATACAACAACAGGAGCGACAATGCGTTTTGTCAGATGGTAGAAAACGCTTATAAAGTAGTATTACAAAGATACGGCTTAGAACGTCCGTCGACGTCGGAGGGCTCAGAGGAGGAATCCGATTTAGAGTTGTTAGACGAAAACAGCAGCGCGCTTAATGATCGTTTGTTAGCTATGTACAAGATGCAAGACAACAAGCGGCCGCCGGCCACACGCAGAGCCGGCGACAAGTCTGGTGAACCTATCGATATACTTAGTAGCGACGAAGACGGCAACACGGCGCCGAAAATTCCAAAAATCAACGATCAAATAACCATTACACCACACATACCTTCCCGCAACACGAGTAATACGCCCGCCGACAACTCCGCGAAACCGCAACAAAATCAAGTCGTTAGCGAAAAGAAACGAAAACTCGACACAAATAAGAATGCAATACCAAAGAAAAAAGTTGAGTTTGCACCAGTTAAAGATGTCAAAGTTAGTTTTGACGACATAGGCGGCATATCCGATATTATTACACAGATATGTGATTTAGTGTTACACATGAAGCACCCTGAGGTGTATACACAGTTAGGCATAAAAGCCCCTAGAGGTGCACTGTTACATGGACCTCCAGGCACAGGAAAGACACTATTAGCTCATGCAATTGCTGGAAAGTTACAATTGCCACTCATAGCTGTCACTGGAACTGAACTGGTAGGCGGTCTGTCAGGAGAGTCTGAAGAAAGGATAAGGGAACTCTTTGAGAGATCAGTGTCTGTCGCACCTTGTGTTTTATTTATAGATGAAATAGATGCTGTATGTGGGAACAGAATGAATGCACAGAAAGATATGGAGAGAAGAATGGTGGCTCAATTGTTAGCGAGTTTAGATAATTTGTCTGAAAACAATGCGTCAGTGCTTGTTCTTGCTGCAACTAATAACCCAGATGCCCTGGATCCTGCATTAAGGAGGGCTGGCAGACTTGAACAAGAAATTACACTAGGTATACCATCCTTGAAAGCTAGAAAAGAAATACTAGCAATTCTGTGTCGAAATTTAGCTTTAGGCAGTGATATAGACATGAATATTTTAGCCCAAATCACACCTGGATTTGTTGGAGCTGACTTACAAGCTCTGGTAAACAAAGCAAGTACATATGCCGTTAAGAGGATATTTACAGAGATCCAAATGTTCAATAACAACACATTAATTAATAATAGTGTTGAGGAAAATATACCTAATGAAATAACTATTGTTCCTAATGGGGAAGTAAGTGAGGAGCCTAAAGAACCAGTTGAGAATCCAGAAATTGCAAATGTTGAACCTCCACAAGTAGAACAACCAGAAGCCGCACAGGAAGTTATTAATGGAAGTGCACCAATCATAACCAATCATATCACACCCACAATTGCACCTGAAGTGAAACCACTGGACCAAGTGGATGAAGTATTAAAACTCCTTGAGAATAGCCTCCCTTATACACCAGAGCAGTTGACTGGTCTAGCCATAAGGCATGATGACTTTGTGAAAGCTTTAAAGACTACAAAACCTTGTGCGGTAAGAGAGGGTATTGTCACAGTGCCTGATGTTACGTGGGACGATGTGGGGTCATTGAGTCAAGTTAGGAAAGACTTGCAACTGGCTGTACTAGCTCCTGTTAAATATCCTGATCAATTAAAGAAACTTGGTTTGGCTGCTCCAAGTGGCGTCTTACTTTGTGGACCGCCTGGATGTGGAAAAACTTTGCTAGCTAAAGCAGTGGCCAATGAAGCTGGAGTCAACTTTATTTCAGTCAAAGGACCCGAGTTACTAAACATGTATGTAGGCGAGAGTGAACGCGCTGTGCGAACGTGTTTCCGACGCGCACGTAACTCAGCTCCGTGTGTAATATTCTTCGACGAATTCGATGCTTTGTGTCCACGAAGAAGTTCACAAGACAACAATGGGGCGGCGAGAGTTGTAAATCAATTGTTAACCGAAATGGATGGTATTGAGACGCGTGAAGGAGTTTTTGTTTTAGCTGCGACGAACCGACCTGATATTATAGATCCAGCCGTACTAAGACCTGGGAGATTAGACCGAATAATGTATGTAGGCATGCCTGGCACTGAAGACAGGTACGACATTCTCCAAAAATTAACCAAGGGTGGTACAAGACCACAATTAGGCGCAGATGTCAATTTACAAGTAATAGCGGAACTAACAGACGGATATACCGGAGCTGACCTCTCAGGTCTAGTCCGAGCTGCGGCTACCAATTCTTTAACAAATCACATTGCAAATAATACTTTAGAAGGTGAAATATTTGTGTCATTCGAAGATTTTAGGGCAGCCCTAACTAAATGTAAGCCATCAGTATCTTTAAAAGAAAATCTACACTATCAGAAACTAAGATTAAAATACGCGGGAGGTGATGAGAAAGAAATGGAAATAGAGACTGAACTCACAAATGAAGAATCAATGGATACTGTGTAATGTCTAAGGAAACTATCTAATATGCATTAATATAGTGCCAAGTTCCATAATTAATGCCTTTCAGTTCAAATTATTATAATTTTATGGGGCCATTTATAAATTACGTCACACTTTAAAGGGGAAAGATGGGGTCAATGAAGTTATTATATTGTGAGACTTATAAATTTCATGACATCATATTGCTATTACATATTACTTTTACTTGCTGTGTAAATTTAATTATTTTTAGGTATTATAAAATAACATTTTAAAAATTGTTTAATCAAAACAAAAATGCAAAATAAGTGACGTCATACAAGGGAACTTCATAAAATCATGAAATTCATGTGACATAATTTATGGATGACACCTTATGGGAGTAATAAATTATAATATGTTGAGTTTATTTTTTTCTTTTTTAGGTGATTTTTTTGACTTCAGTGTTATCTGTAATAATCGCATGTTAAAAATAAAAAAGCTATGGATATTCGAGATATTTTTGTGAACACGAGTGATACTTTTATGTAGAAATGTCATTTAACCATTGTAATTCATATGTCGGCACATTTTTAATTCAGTGATGAATAAAAAATATTTTTATTACAATATTATTGTCTTTTATTGTCGTTATTTTTCAAAATATATTAGAATACTAAATAATGTGTGATCTGTAAATAAAAATTAAACACACTAAATAATGATTTTTTTTATTTTAGATTTTTTGAAAACAACAAGACTTAATGGTAAGAGAATGCGTTTCATTTTTTTAATCTGTAATTATTACTTTAATCAATCACTAAAATATTATATGGAAACAGTAACATTTTATTACTAAAAGAACAATAATAAGCCTTTATTATTTGTATTTTAATATAGAAATTAAAATCGTCCGAACAATTTAAACATAAAATAGATTTATAATAATTTCCATTGAAAATGTTTTTATACTTTTTAATTTATATGCCAAATACAATATAAGTTTGAACAAATTAATTCTAGTTGGCAAGCAGAAGATTTTATTGTTTTTAATGCAAGCAGCCGTTGGTTAGGTGTAAAAGACAGAACTTATACCTTATATATAAACCTTAGTAAACTAAATTTTACGATTTTATTATTATACGTGAAACAAAGAATAAGATTCTATATTTTTTATTTCACGCTAAATCCCACACATAGCAGAGTAGGCAGAGGGAACTTAGTGTTAAGACACTCCTTTCCCCAATAAGGCACTTTTGTTCGCTACTTTCCACCGCTTTCCCTTTTTGGGAGGTTAGGAGGTATACAGTATATGGTGGCATGTACTAATGCTGGGTACATATCTATAAAATGCTATGTAAACTTAATGAACGTAATGCTGGGCCATAGTATAGCAAGCACCTGTAAATCGAATCACAAGTGTGCTCGCTGTATCCCCTGGATAATGTACAGACCTGATAACGAGTTTCACACAATCCATCCTCTCCAGGGTCTGTATTGCTAATTGTGACGGACAAAGGCGAGTCATCGGCACCTTAAAACCGTTTAAGCACCTAGTGTGGCTTACAACGGCCTAGGCTACGCTGAGGTGGGCGATCAGGCACCAGCGTTAACGTATGGTACTGGCAGCGGAAATAAAAATATGGTGCAACAATTTTTTCATCCAAGTTTGTTTGTCACAAGAGAAAGATCTGCGTCATTTGGAGGTCATCAGATACTATTCCTCCGTCGTCGCCACAAGCCAAATATAAAGAGTAGTGTTGAGGACACAAAGTCTCAATAATCAAATTCCCAATCCCCACCATCACAATCGTACATTATACAGTCAATGAGAACACAAAAAAAACGAAAAATGTCGCGATCTCCCTCCCCAGATAAAGTATAAACAGCAAATCATTTTGATGTTCTGTCTGTTGACCTCACTGAAAACGAACCAGAAGTAAATGCTAGAAAACTTAGTAAGCCACCATCTATATACAAGCTCACCGCACTCCTAGAAACCGTAGCAGAAAGATATCAATTCACACATAAAACTGTTAACTAATTCTTCTTAACTGGCTATTGCCAGGTTTTTTATTTAATAAAAGAATTATTAAAATAATTATACTATACTAAGAAATTAGTTAACAATATCAAATGCTTTTTTTAATAGTCCACTTTCTATCCATGTTAAATATTAGTTGGCGGAACTCAGCGCCGCGTAATTTTTTACCTAAATCATGGAAACGAAAATTTAAATAGAAATATTCGTCGAACGGGGTCAAATCTACGACTATCGCATATACAAACAGATATTGCAATAAAATAAAGTAAAAATAATAATAATAAAAGACTCACCATAACGTTTCTAAACGCAGAATTACTATATTCCAAAGTAGGCTCGTCCCAATACAACATTTCATTACAGATTTGATAATGGTAGCCATTTTTAGTTCTCAAATGGATGTTTCTAGAAAACGCTAGAATGGGCTCGTCTTCTGCTAAAGAGTCAGCTATTATTTTGAGAATACCTGTTATTTTTATTATTGTTGAATATTCCTGTGGAAAATTTGTTATGATTAATTTAGTATTCATGTGTATTCATTAATTCATGTAAGAATGACAGAATTGTTTTTTTTAACTAAATTAAATAATTAAAAAAAAAAGAATAATAAAAAATAATATAATCAGATGTGGCGTCGGCGCACAAGATGTGACTGTAAAAGCGATACGTTGTGGCTTCGATTTCCGCTCGAGGAAATGAAATATTTAATATTTCCATTTTCTCTGAAACTGTTCTGTTCGCTCACTTCGCTGTGTTGTCGCGGTGTTAAGGTCCGCCATGCCATACCCCCAGAATTCGGTGGAAAATGGAGAACAGACTGTCTTAACGCTAGGATCCCTCTACCTACCCTGTTATGTATGAGATATACGTGACGTGACGCTAAAAACAACAACAAAAACCAATATCAAACACGAGGCATAGCGTATGTTTGTAACTGCGATGATTGAAGGTTCATTAATTATTTGATATTTTAATTTTCTCGCTCTGGCACAAGGCACAAAAGCGACGTTCAGTTTCGTCGTAGACGAAATATCTCGTAAATTCGGCGGTGGGTGCAGAATGGAGTGTTTCAACACTAGGTTCCATCGGCTACAATTAATCAATATCAATGCATCAGAAAGACTATTTACAAAATTTGACTGCGACTTTTGCAATATTTCAAATATATCATGTTGCACCAAATGACTGATATATAAATACTTTTAATTTTTTTTATTTATCCGTCTCAAAACTTATCATTTAAAAAAAAATCATAAAATGTAATTTACAATTATTGGTACAATCGCGTAACAAACATACAAAGGAACAATAAAATTAAAACACAATCAAATTAATCTCCTTTTTTGAAAGTCGGTTAAAAAGCAACTCACATCACGATACATAACGTCTACCGTAAAAGTGGACGGGTCGTGTTGTATGTTCGGCCATTTTTTTATTAACTTCTCTATATTAGACGATCCTTCTACTTGGTCCACATTGCCTTCGAGTATACACTGGCTTTTTATTAGGAGATTTCGAATATTTTTGTTTGCTTCGTAACCTGTAAATAAAAGAAAAATAAAAAAAATATTATTTTAGCTTAGATATATAGCAGGTTAGTGTTAAGACATTCCGTTTCCTACGAATCGTCCAATTTTTGAGACATCGCGGTTGAGTAGCGGAACTCAACGCCACGCTGTTCCTCAGTAGAGCGGGAAAACGAAAATAATTTATATAGTATCATTCCCTCACTAGAAATTGAAGCTTACAGTCCCAATGATACAATATGGTTGCTTTATATTTTATTTATCTACAGAATTTAAAAAGGTCACACACAGCACTATGGGTTCTGGCAGTTGTGGAAACGGACAGTTGTGGGTTTGATTTTAACTCGGAGGAAAACGTTATTTTCGGTTTTTTGCTTTGATAACGAGACTGTACGTGGTGTCGACTTACAGACGTTGGCGTTATCAACGCACAATGTCTTAAAGTCAAAGCTATAAAAAAATCTATTAAAGTACCGATAGTGGATCATGGCCACCCTTAAGTTAAAACTATACGAACTTTTGCACATTGATATTTCGGGAAAAAAAATAATCAAAAGTATGAAAGATTATATAATAAAATCTGAGGAAACACCTACAGCTAGTTAACTTCAGGGCAGCCACGACTCGTCGACGGTACTGTAGTTACTTACGCAGTTTATTCCAATATGTAATAGTCATTATAGCGTCTTTATGATATAAGTTTTTCAAATTCCTATCTTCTGCGTCACATTCTAACAACGGAAAGAAAACGTCTAGAAACTTCGACACTGTGGAATGAGCTTCTTCTCTGCTGTAGTTCTTTTTGAACTTTGGGAATTCACCTTTTGTTGTAATTGGTACACCGTCCTAGAAAAAATAAAGTTAACATAATAGAAATAATAATGTGTTATAATTAAGTAAATAAATAGCCTTATGTTTTGAAATTGTAAAACCGACTGGTTGTGGGTTCGATCCCCACTCGAGGAGATGAAATATTTACTTAAATTTATATTTCCATTTCTTCGCTCTGGTGTCGAGGTTAAGCGCGGCGTTGAGTTCTGCCACTCAACACGCAATGCCTCCAGAATTCGGCAGAAAGTGGGGAACGGAGTGTCTTAACACTAGGTTCCCTCTGCCTACCCTGCTGTGTGCAGGATACAGCGTGAAGCTGATTTATGTTTTGAAATTGGAACAGCTTTCTAGAATATAATATTTTTTTTTAATGCGCAAGTAAAATAATATATATTTTTAAAATAAAAAGTTTATGTATAATTAAAATATTTTAAAATTTTTAATTAACTTTTAAACAAAATAAAATAACTCAAAAGAGGAATAAAAAAAAATAACAATATTACAATAATGTTTATCTAATAATACTCACCAGCTCTCTCAAAGTGGAGAACATAGTTTTAATAACTTTAACATAGTGTCCAGTGCATATGTAATCGAGACACAACGGGTTCCCTTCCAAATATAATTTTTGCAACGGAATATATCTACATGGTAACAACAACAGTGCTTTATTTAGTCGATTATTTGATAAGTTTAACACTTTTAAATTTGGCGTCGAAATTTCTAGATGAAAACCTTCTATTGACCTGAAATAGAATGTAGAATTAATTTCTGAGGCCGTCGTGGCGCAATGGCACCGTGTGTGGCTGTAAACGGAAAAGTCGCGGGTTCGGGGAAGTTAATTGTTTTATTTAATATTGTCATATTCGTATCATGAGAGGCCGTCGTGGGGCAGAGACACAAAGGTGCGACTTATAACGCGACGCCTGTGGGTTGGATTCCCACTCGGGAGAGTGAAATATTATTTCTTAATATTTTATTTGATTTGATTTAATTTTTTAATTTTTATTTCTTTGCTCTGCACCAAGGCAATAGCCGTCACTCAACATTATGCCTCGAAAAATTCGGCAGAAAGTAGGAAACGGTGTATCTTAACACTGGGTTCCCTCTGCCTACCCTGTTATATGCGGGATACAGCGTGAAGCTGATTTATTTATTTTAATATTGTATCATTGTCATTTCCTTGCTCTGGCAACAAAAAAGGGTAGATTCCACCACTCAACCCGCTATGCTTCGAAAATTGGGCGATTCGTGGGGAACGGAGTATCTTGACACTAGGTTCTATTTACCTATTCCGCTAAATGCGGAATAAAACGTGAGTAGAAAAGCAAAATTGTAAGATATTGGGTTATGTAAATACTGTAATAAACTAGAAAATATTTAATATTTTCATTTTCTCGCTGTGGTAACGAGGCAAAGTGCGGCGTTGAGTCCCGCCACCCAATATCCAATGTCTCGACAATTTGTAGTGGAAATTGGAAAAAGTAGTATCTTAGCACTATGTTCCATCTGCCTTCCCTCCTATATCCGAAAACCAGCGAGAGCTAAAAAAATAACAACAAAAATTTGCTAAAATACTAAAATATTTATAACTAATAAAAATTTAAAATCACTCACTCAATATTATTATTAGACAAATCGAGTTCGGCCAAAAACATCCATTGCACGTCATTTTGTATCTTAAGCAGCTCCTCCTGGTTGAAGGGGCGGTTTAGCGGGTAGTATATGAAATGACTTACATCTGTAATAAAAAGTATTCGCCATAAAACTAATAATTACAGTAGCGGGTTCGAATCCTTTTAAAATTGTATATTTTCGCCAGTTTCACGCCGAATTCCGCATAACTAGGAACCTAGTGTGAAAATACTCCGTTCTCTATTTTCTACTCAATTTTCGTGTTTACAACTCCGCGCTTTTTTACCAGAAAACGAAATGAAAATAATTCTTCCTACGAGAGAAAAAGCAAGAACTTACTTATATAACAAATCTATAAGTAATTTTCGTTAAAAAACGTATATATTTATTATTTACATTTTTAAAGCTTTATTCCACACTTAGGAAAGAAAAATACTTATTAAAAAAACGTATAAAAAATTGAACCCGCGCCTCTTTGGAAACCGTCCAAGCGCTCTGACCAACTAAGCCATATGTTATCATCGAGTTACGTCGAAATTCATACAATTTGCTTACATGCTTGGTCGGTTTCCAAAGAGGCGCGGGTTCAAATCCCACTACGTTCAAATTTTTATACGTTTTCTTAATAAATACGTATATATTTAGTTGTTTACAATAATTTAACACAACAAAATCGAACAATCGAACAAACATACCTTTATCCAATGTGAAAGCGTTCAAATCTAGTTTTCCACTATCATCATCGTATTTCAAGCTCAACAGCCTTCTTAGTACAAGTCTCGGTACAAAATCTAAATGTGCGACAGTGAGGGTAGTTTGACATATGGTGATAGACAGTTGTACGTCTTTGTAGCGTATGGTAAACAGCAGAGAGTGGAGAGCTAGGAGACTACCACGACTGCGTACTACTAGTAACTTACACCTTTTTGTTGTGTGCTGAAACATTTTTGGGCAAACTTTAGGTCGTTGTCAACTCTTATTAATTATTATTTTGGCATATTTAAAAGTACTAGTACTGTTGACGCGTGAATTACTTTTGTTTAGTGACGTACACGTTGCTATGGCAACGCGTATGTCTATTAAGCAAAAGTGTATATATATTGTTACACATATGGTAGTATATGTTATATGTATTTTGTTTTTATTTAATGTATTTATAATTCAACTATTTGATGAATTATTTCCTTATTAAGGTAAGAAAAATACTTTCTAGTATATTTAATAGTATAGGTACTTTTATTTTTATACAAGTCTCGGTTCTTCTGTCTCGGCTTATGGAAGTCGAGTTGGGGACGCCACGTGGCGAGAGCGTTGGTGACCAAGCACAATGCCATGTCCCTGAATTATTGTGAACTCATTAACATCTTTTGTGTGTAGTGTTAATTCTAACAAATAATAATTGTGAATAAACAATATAAGACTTATAACAAATACCTCAATAAAACATGGTATAAAAGATTTCCTGCTCAAATTGTCCAAAACTAAATCCAAAACGTCCTCTTTAGTCCAAGATGGCGGATAATCCCTGATCTGAAAATTTAAACTATTAACAGGATGTAACTTCTATTATTATTATTTTTAGATTTAGCCTGTATCCCACAAACAGCAGGGGAAACCTAGTGTTAAGTCACTCCGATCACACTAAAGCGTTTCTGTTTCCATTTGGCATTGCGTGTTGAGTGATGAAACTCAACGCCGAGCTAATTCCTAAATTGAGGAGAACCCACAATCCGTTTACCCTCCCACGCTTGTGCCCCACGTCTGGTATCAAGTAAAAATATTAATAATAATAAATAATAAACATTACTATTTTAAAACCAAAATTAGACAAAGAGAACCCAATGTTAAAATACTTCGTTCCCTACTTACCGCTAGTTAGATTTATACAAAATATTTACCACAATCATAATAAATAGATCATCTTCATCATATATTTTCTCCATTTGCTCTTTCTCTAACATCATGACCGTCTGAAAATAATATATGATTAGTGAAACATTAAAAGATATTCTCTCTTTTTATCATTTATATACAATTTACAGGGGTAGGCATAGGGATCCTAGTGTTAAGACACTCCGTTCCCCACTTTCCACCGAATTTTCGAGGCATTACGTATTTAGTAGCGGATCTCAACATATAAATTCAAAAAAATTACGTTCCATTACTGAAAACTAAACAAAAAATAGTCGCCATATAATGACTGCATTAAACATTTTTTTTTCACCTTCACGTTTTATCCTGCACACAGCACCGTAGGCAGAGGTAACTTAGTGTTAAGACACTCCGTTCCCAATTTCCGCCGAATTGTGGAGGCATTGCATGTTGAGTGGCGGAATTCAACACCGCCTCGACACCAAAGCGAAGAAATTAAAATATACATTTAACTAAATATTTCATTTTCTCGAGTGGGGATCGAAGCAACAACCAGCCGCTTTTACAGACATACTTGTGTCCCTGCACCCCAACTGACCTCAATTAATAATCTATTCACTGCCAATAAATCATGTTTTTTTTATTAGCGGGTGTTTAATATTACATAAATGTAAATAAAATGTTCACCTATAACTTAAAATGGAATAAAAAAATAGTAACTAAATAGTCACTTCAATATAATAGTCACTTTAATAAAAACAACTAAATAATGCACTCACTTTAGAATTCCTAGCCGTAACACATTTTTTTACTGGTACGGGTCTCTTAAACGGCCATTGAGGCAAATATCTCAATACTATTTCGTTTGTACTATTTATTATATAGTCTCTCTCGTGGACTGGTATATCCAATTTTGTTACGTCTAACACTTCTCTATGGAACAAAGTAATATTTTTTTTTATATATTTACACATTTGATAAAGTAGGCACAGAGAATATAGTGTTAAAACACTCCGTTCTGGAGAACGAGATTCTTAAGATTAAATGGGTAGAAAGTGCAATTTCTACCAATTTCTTCTTTGGGAATAGAAGTGAAAATCTTTTTTTGGTCCACGCCTGAAAAGTCTGGTATAAAATTTAAGAAAATATCTTTAAACAAAATGATCAATTCGAAACTAAAATAACTAACTTACCCACATTAGAACATATCTGAGATACGCCAATGAGTCTAGTATTAAGACACTCCGTTCTCCGTAACTAGAGCGAGGAAATGAAAATAATTCATATTTCCAAGTGGGAGTTGAATACACAACCGTCACATTCTCAGTCGGTTATTGAAATAAAAAATAAATAAATCAGCTTCACGCTATACCCCGCACACAGCAGGGTAGGCAGAGGGAACCTAGTGTTAAGACACTCCGTTCCCCACTTTCTGCCGAATTCTGGAGGGATTGCGTGTTGAGGGGCAGAACTCAACGCCGCGCTTAACCTCGACACCAGAGCGAAGAAATGGAAATATAAATTTAAGTAAATATTTCATCTCCTCGAGTGGGGATCGAACCCACAACCAGTCGGTTTTACAGTCACACCTCGTGCCGCTGCGCCACGACTGGCCTCAACGACATTTTCATTTGTTTTATTGAAATAAAAATTAATACAATATACCTAACATCCTGATCTTTATTCAAAGACAAGTTAATAGTTAATTTTGGTTTTTTCGTTTGCTTCAACGGTCCCAATCTTTGGAAAGCGCTGACACGCTTCTGTCCCGGTTCTAAAGCATCTGGAGATTCAGAACCTTCGCGTTGTTCTGAAACTAAAAAAGGAAAGAATGCTCTAGAGAGTTCACGAGAAAAATAGAAATTTATAGAATTATTACGGGCGCTGCTACTGAACACACAATGCCTCCAGAATTCGGCAGAAAGTGGGAAACTCAACACTAGGTTCCCTCTGCCTATCCTACTGTGTGTGGGATACAGCGAAGCTGATTTATTTATTTATTTTTTATTTATTACAGAAAAAAAATAATTACAAATTAATGTGTGTACTTAATTTCATACAAAATGGGGGCATATGCCGACGACTTCAATTCACACTCGAGTGGTTTTATTTTACAATCAATCTACAATCGTTTTGCCAACGGAACTCAACGCCACGCTGTGTCTTCCTACCAGAGTGGAACAATGAAAATAGTTTATACACTCGAAGGCGAATCGAAATCGACCATCGCCTTCAGTCAGATGCTATGAAACTGCTTCACGATGGCTTTATTACTGCTTTTAACGTGTGGGCAAACGAGATGGCTATATTTCTTTTATACAAATAAAAGAGATATAAACATTATGTACCTTCATTATGCTGTGTTTCATCATACACATCTGTTGGAGAGTAAACTTGACGACGATTGACATTTTCATTTGATTTATTTAATTTAAAATTTGACGACGGCATGTTAGAAGAAGATGGATTATAAATATATTTATTTTCTTGATAACCTAGAAAAAATACTTAATTAATTATTTTGATATGATTACGTCGAAAATCTGATATGCTTGTTATAACTTATTAACGTTGCTAGCATCTATGTTGAGACATTTTTACAAAGGGTCTGGGGGTCTTGCTTGATAAGCATGGGAAGACTGCTACAAAAGCGTCCTCAAAAAAATTATCTTAATTTTTTTCACAACTTATAATTTTCCAAAAATATCCAAAAAAATAATAGTAGCTTATTGATACCCATATTCAGTTTAAACTTCATGACGATATTTTTTTAATAGATACCGAGATAATAAGCTATAACGTTAAGGGTTTTAACCCCCTGACTCCCTTACTGTAAGCGTTAGAGACAAAAAAATGGCGTCACTATTTCAGATAAAAAGCAATACAATCATATTGAAAATAATTTATTAGAAGCCAGTGCAGCTTTCCCATGCTTATCGGGCTAGGCCCTTTTGCTATTTATGCTATTTATTAAATATTTTTTACAATTTTAATTTGTCATTTCACATTTAAGATGAAGAATACTTATTTAAAAAACGTATAAATAAATTGTAGGTAAAGTATAATAATCTCAACATAGTCAACTTGATTAGAATGTATGGCTTAGTGGTTAGAGTGCTTGGATATTTTTCAAGAAGGCAGGTTTTAATCTCATTAAATTTAACACATTAAAAACTTTGTTTTTCTATAATAAATAAATATTTTTCGTTCTTAAGTGTGGAATAATGCTTGCTAACTGTAAAAAAGGGTTAATAATTTTTAAAAAAGTATAGCAAATAGTGGCACTGTGTCTGATAGTTAATTGTTAAAGGAGTTCGGTCCCCATTTGGAGGAATAAATTATATTCATTTTGCGACCTTGCTGTGACGAAATACTACTATAAAATGTTAAAAATAAAATAAAATAGATTATTAGCATTACAAAGTTTTTCATGATTATATCATATTTTTTTTATTATAGCAATTTTAAATTAAATCCAACCTTCGTCCATATAATTTTTGGGTGTTATATTTTGCTGTATTTTTATATTAATTTTTATATTGTCCTGAACAACTGTTCTTATATCCGATGAGATGGCTTCGTGTAACTCGTCATTTAGCTTTTTCGATTTTTCTAGAATAAATTATATATATCACATTATTGAGGCCAATCGTGCGCAAGGGGCATCGCAACCTATCGCGCGTTTGTGCGAATGTGGGGTCGATTTCCACTCGAGGAAATGAAAATATTTAATATCTTCATTTCCTCACTGGTAACGAGACAAAGCGCGGCGTCGAGTTCCGCCACTCAGCAAGCAATGCCTCCAGAATTCGGCGGAAAGTGGGGAACGGAAGTGTTTTAATGGGATTCAAATGTGTTAGCACTAGATTACCAGATTTCCTTTGCTACTTACCCTGCTACATGCACATACAGCGTGAAGCAATTTAAGAAGCAAAAAAAGTCAATAAATTTATTAAATCTCTGTTAGATTTTAAAATCTATTAATATATTATAACTGTGGGCAATCACAGTAATTTATAAAACATTTTTTTTTTATATTACATCATTTGTTATATAATTTATGATACTATAGAAGAGTAAGAGTTATATAGTTACTAATGTGTAAGAAATAAACATTAAAATATGTGGATACTATTTACATATTCTATTCTACTCTATATATTACATATATTATAGAATTATAGTATAAATCTACTTATAACATATTTAGCAAATTATCAGAAGAGACAAAAAATGTTTTTTATTAATTATGAATAATAAATATTATTATTGTTTATTCATATTTTTATTACTTCGCTCTGGCACTAAGGCAACAAAAACCGGTGTTGAGTTCCATCACTCAACACGCAATGACTCGAAAAATTCAGTGCGGTGGCAAAAACCAAATTTAGCAAAGTTTTTAAAATCCTTAAGCTGGCAATAGCTATATAGTTTATATAATTTTTTTAAATTACCTTCAGTTTTAATAGGAGCTGTAGCCGAACCAGAATGTTCTTGATTCTTTATTTCCATTTTCTTAGCAAATTGTTGTTGTATTTTTTTTTGAAAGTCAAATTCTTTTTTTATGTTGAGTGTGTTTCTGAAATTATTCAATTAAAGATATTTATTATTCTCAAATAATATCAAAAGTGTATTTTTCAAAATATTGTACAATGTATAAAATTACATTGTCATGGTGCAGTGGTATAGCATTGTATGGTTATGCAAATAACTTATCTTCATTTTATGGTAAGAAGACAAAGCATGGTGTTAAGTTCTGTTACTACCACATAATGTCTTGTAAATTGGATGGTGCATAGTGAACTGACTGCTTAAACACTAGGTTCCACTTGCTTTCCATGCAATACCTAAATACATTCTTGAATATGTGTGTAGTTAGATATTAAGATTTTTTGATAAATGCATCAAAGATTATGCCTAGTTTCATTTATTAATAATATTGATAGCATTACTTACTTTTTATCATTATTAATATTTTTCTTTGTAAAAAGATCATCATCATTCAATTCCACAACTTCTGAAGTTTCATCAAAATTTATGAATGATGGACTGTCATATATTTCAAAGTCATCAAATTGTAAATTTGTTTTATTTCCTTTATTATTTTGTTTCATAATAACATTTTTCGAAACAGGTCTTTGTGTCACTACAGTTTCTTTTTTAATCACTGTGCTTAATGCATTTGCATTTTGATTTTTAATTGCATTGGGTTCTGTAACTTTACTACTTTGACCAGTTCCTTCATTTTTAATACCTGCTTCAAGATCTTCTTGTTTACACATTTCGGTCTCTTTATTTTGAGTAAACATAGACCCTGATGGATGATTTTGGCCAGGACTAGAAAATCTGGGATTGAACTTAGAGTTACTAAACCGAGGACCTGACATAAGTGGTTTAGGTTCTTGAATAGCTCGTTTTTGAGTCAACTGTTGATGTAATTGTATAAGATTGGCAATAGTTTTCAATCCTTCCAACGTAGCCGCGGGATTCGATATCAACGGAGGTCTTATTTGGTTTGTGGACACAAGATTTGGGTTTTTCTTTTTGCGCCAATACTTCTTTTTCTTCGTCGACCTGGAAATTTATATTTATATTGAAGACGTAAATGTAAAGTGAATGTGTTTACATTTACTATCATTTTTATTTGTAATAGATAGAATTAGCACTGTGTCAATAAGATCAAAAAGCTGCGGCTTTTCCATTCATTTACGTACGAATTATAATTATTGCGTGGATCAGACATCTTAAAATATTTCTTATACTTATTTGTTCAATGATAAACAATTTAGTAAACAACACAGTTTCTGACAATTAGACAATGACGTTTGACATTAAAATTTGACAAATGTCGTAATTTGTGCCACAGAAAATATATGTTAAACGCATATAACAGAAAAAAATCTTTTAGTAAAAAAGCTAATCTGATTATACATTCCCAGGGTAATATTTAAAGTATAATAATTATAAGGTCTTTTGTAACATTAAAATAAAGTAATGTAAATAATGTAAAATGTTTTACACTACTTTATTAAAATGTTACAAAAGATTTGTTATACTATAATAAACTATTATTTTTTTAATGTGTATAATAACATGTAAATCCTGCAGCACGGCAGGTTGAGACATTATCAAGATTTTTCGTTTTGGCCACCCATCTACAATAATTTATTATGAATTTAAATATATACTAAGCCAACTAAAAACTAGTTATATATATTTTTTTACAATTGATAAACATTAATAAATATCATTATTGCATTTAAAAAGAGTAAAAAATAATAATTTTTTTGATGATGATGATGATTGATGTTATCGTCATACGCAATCTACTTTATCCATTTCGACGTTATACACAAAAGGTTTATCTCAAGTAATTTTTCAATCTTTTCTTTTATGTTCGGTTTTCTCGTAATGAAGAATTAACCAAAATGATGTAAAATCAAGTTTTACCAAACATCTTTAGGAAGAACTGCGGCTTTGGAAATTAATGCATTCTTGAAATAAATTATTCTACGTACTTCTTTTCCTAAGCCAAGGTTTTTCTCGTAAGTGCTGATGATGATAAATCTCCCACTGTATGACCGGTGATAAAATTTCTGAACGTGTAATCACTTTTGTGAATCGGCGATGTGTGTATGAGTACATGTGTAATCCACACCAATGGGGAGTGTGGATGTGTAAACACAGGTATGAATTAGTGATCACATAACACATATATGTGGATGTGTTAATGTATTGTACAAGTCATTGAGGCCGTCGTGGCGCAGGGACACAAGGGAGTGACTGTAACACGACGGTTGTAGGTTCGATCTCCAATTGAAAGAATGAATTATTATTCATTAATATTTTAATGTCTTCGCTCTGGCACCAAGGCAAAAGCCCGGTGTTCAAAAAGAGTTCTTCTCTTGATCTATAAATATTAAGAAAGTGCAGTAATCAAACTTTTAGTTAAAGCCTGTATGCAAGGAAATATTTTGTTTATTCTTTCCATAAAAACATTCCACATTGCAACTATTAATGCTATTTCTATGTTTTTATAAATAGGTTCAGATCAGATCAGATTCAGGTCATATCTACCAACCAGGGTTGAACAGGCAGAAGGTGGGAAGAGAAAAATATATTTTCGTTAATTTAGCTCTTTTTTCGTAAATGTGGGAGAACTTGAATATGGCCCAAGAGCTAGTTGGGTGGCGGTAAACTGTCTCTTTTATTATAAAAGTTTGCTGAACACAAAACAAACACTAGCCAAATGATAGGTAAATTAAGAATCTAATAGAATTAGAAATTTTTGTATACAAGACTTATGAAAACCATCGTAAAGGATTCTTTTGATTCCTATGTGACAGCAATAAACCAATTCGTTCGAGAAGGAGAAAACGATTACCAACCTATCTCTGCCAAACCGACCTGGCAAAATGCGATAATGGTTGGCAACAAAATGGTTTGGTGAAAGAGAACCGAAATTAATATGAAAAATTAAATTAAATAAAAAAAAATGATTACAGATTTCATATAAATTATTCTTAATGAAACGTCTTAATACTAAGTTCCTTCTGCCTATCTCACTGTGTGCGGGATGCAACGTGAAGCTAATATGAATAATTCATCTTTAATTTATTGAATTTATTGTGTAGGCCATCACGCGCAGTGAAACAGATTATGTGTTCAATCCCCACTCCGAGAAATTTCGAGAAATTGTTATATTTAGTTAAATTATTAGTTATCATACTGTGATACATGCTGAGCCCAAGTCTGCCTAGTACATAGGAGAAGTGAGTCAAGAGGTGATAGTAGAGTCCCATACTCCCCGTTCCCATTAAATAGCAGCCAGCGTGACAGATGATAGAAACATATATTTTACAAGCAATACTAGTTATTCCGTTCTTCATTTCCGCTCTTTATAGATATTCTGGTCTACCTAATAATTATATATTATTGTAAATCAGATTGGCAAAGCATCAATAAAGAATTACCTCCCAGTGACTAGGATATCAATCTACGAATTAATTTTTCAATTAGACATGTGCCAAAGAAGCGAAATATACTATTTTTCTTATCTAAGTAACTATAGGCCGATTTCAATACTTACCGCTCTGTCGAAAATTTTAGAAAAATTGTTGAACACGAGACTAATACATTACCTCAATCAAAATAAGATTCTTGCTGAGAATCAATTTGGTTTTCGGAGAGGTAGATCAACTGAAGATGCGGTATTGGAGTTAACTAATTCTATAGTCCAACGCTTTGGCTCTAAGTCTAAATCTCTTGCCATCTTTTTGGATCTCTCCAAAGCGTTCGACTCAGTCTCTGTTCCGACCCTTTTACAGAAGTTAGAACGCATAGGAATCAGAGGGATTGCACATGACATGTTTAAAAGTTATCTGGAGGATCGTTACCAGTGTGTTAGGATTGGCGATGTCATCAGTGATCTAGAACCGCTAGAATTTGGTGTACCTCAAGGTAGTGTACTCGGGCCTACCCTCTTCCTAATTTACCTTAACGACCTTTGTAAAATGACGCTGACGAATTGCAAAATTATAACTTACGCTGATGACATTGCCCTTCTTATACACGGAGCAACTTGGCCTGAGGCCCAGCAACATGCCGAGACAGCCCTTATTGCTGTTATGGACTGGTTGTCTCAAAATCTCCTCACCTTGAATTTATCAAAGACCAACTTTATTGCATTTGCCCCAACTCCAACATCTCTTCCTACGAGCCTTTCCTTGACTGCACACGCGAACATTTGCAACGTTATAACGTGTACTTGTACTCAGATTGCCGAAGTGTCGAAAGTAAAATACCTTGGTGTTTGGATTGACAACCATCTGACATGGTCTGAACATATAAAACTTACGACGTCAAGAGTCAGAAAGCTTATGTTCATTTTCAAAAATCTAAGATCAACCCTAGACGTCATAACATTGAAAATGGTTTATTACGCCCTGGCACAAACGGTATTATGCTATTGTATAACCGTCTGGGGAGGTACTGGAAAAAATAGACTTCTGTCTCTGGAAAGGGCTCAAAGAGGAGTTCTTAAGGTATTGTCTTTTCGTCCGATTCGTTATCCTACCTGCGACTTATATAATGAATTAAAACTATTAACAGTGAGAAAACTTTACTTATTAAATGTAATCTTACGAAAGCACTCTGAATTGCCATATAAAACCAATCCCAATAAACGTAGGAAAGACAGAGTCTGTACTATAGAATATTGTAGGGTGGAGATAGCCAGAAGACACTATTATTATTTCGCTTGTTCTCTATACAATAAGGTCAACAAAACATTAAACATTTATCCTTTACTACCAAGGAAATGTAAAGAAAATGTAGCACAGTGGCTACTAAGCTTAACCTATGATGAAACGGAAAATCTTGTCACACGAGAGCTGTAAGCTACAAGCATTAAGTTTTTAGCTCACAGATTATGGATGCATACAAACTCACGATCATGAACACATTCCCACACCACACAAATATGTACACACACACTCTGTCTCTCTCTCACTCTCACACACACACACACACACACACACACACACACACACACACACACACATGGGCGCCGTTGCGCGCACACATACACACATTCGCACACATGCACACAGGACGCACAAACACACAAACAAACTTAACTACTTTTTATATTGTTATTCTAATCTTGCATGCTTTTCTTTAAATAAGACACTAAATTGTGTTTTGGAACTTTGTTATCACTTTTGTCCTATTGAGGTGGGCGTTAATGACTGCAATACAGTTCCTACTAATGCGGTCATTATCGAACATTTTTAATTTTGTACGTTTGTTATTTTAGTTCCCAATAAAGATTATTATTATTATTATTATTATTATATTTATTCAGCTTCATGCTTTATCCCGCACACAGCAGGGTAGGCAGAGGGAACCTAGTGTTTACACACTCCGTTCCCCACCTTCTGCCGAATTCTGGAGGCATTGCGTGTTGAGTGGCAGAACTCAACGCCGCGCTTAGCCTCGACACCAGAGCGAAGAAATGGAAATATAAATTTAAGTAAATATTTCCTCCTCCTCGAGTGGGGATCGAACCCACAACCAGTCGGTTTTACAATCACACTTTGTGCCGCTGCGCCACGACTGGCCTCAATATATTACGTACACATAATATAGCCTACATATTATGTGTAGGTAATTTATTTCGCTTCGTCGTGGACAGCGTGCAAGTAAATTCAACGGAAAATGGGGAAAGGTGGAACCTAGTTTTCCTTTGTACTAGGGCTTCCAATCCCGCAGCCAGATCTAAATCTCGGTATTGTGGGACTGGAAATACCGCGGGATTCCGGCATTTGCGGGATCCCACATAAAGGAAATTGTATTATTAATATAACACAAATAAATCAACGACATAGCTAAAGTAACTCTACTTTTATTAAGTTATTGCTATTGGCATGAGAACAATCAAAATACACCTTTTAAATATAATAAAAAATAAATAGAGAAAAAAATAGTTTTGACAGGCAGAGACATTTAAACCACAATTTTGGCAGTATTACGCATGCCGTAAATTATTTATTTAAGTTATTTTACATTTGCGTATTTAAGAGACAATATAGCCAGCAACAGACAAAACCCCTTGGTATTTACACTAGTCGGCAGTAGTTCTTGTAAAGTTTTATATTGAAACTAGCGACCCGCTCGCGGCTTCGGCCGCTTTAACTATTGAATTATTCATATAATGTACTTATGTTTGCAAAGCACTTAAGATTACTAATGTGAAAATTATTTAAACCTTAATGCAACCCACATTTTCGTAGTTCCAATAAGGAGTTTCAATTGTTTAAAAAAACACACTTAAACAAATTACACAAACAACAGAAAACTTAAACGAAAGAAATTATAAACAACAGACTACCTACTATTCTCTTACCCAAAAATACTTAAACGAAAGATGTAACCAACTATGCCGCGATGAAATACATTATAATTATTGGATAACTCCAAAATACGTGCAATCGCTTTTAAATTTACTTTGTTATAGAGCCAGGTGCAGAATTGAAGCATTCTCTCGTCCATCTCCGGCCTGGTTCTCTGGCCGTGGTCTCAAGCGACAACCTGCTCCAGAGCAGACAGAGAGAGAGGGGTGCGGGACGGGATTGGAAGGATTATCAAATGCCATCTAGGCGGTCAACTCAGTCAGGTGAGACCCTCGGTTTTCTGAGGGAGGCCCAGTTTAAACGACCAAGCATCAATGCAAGGCTCATGAGTCGCAGTTGGAGGAGGATAGAAAGTCCCTCGGAAGTCATCTGACGTCTGACCTCGGGCGGCCGGGTATGCCACGGAGTGCTGCTTAGGTGCAGGTGACCCGATACATTGGCGCAGCGAAATGCGTTGGACGCGAGACGACAAATGTGTACCTCCAGGCTTTCTATTTTTAGGTTGCGGTGATGCGTGGTGTTTTTCACGTAGTATGACGCCTGCGTCACTCGACGCAGGATGAGGTTCTGGACCACCTGCAGGATTTCTCGTTGAGTGATACTCGCTAGGGCGTTGTGATGTCATCAGTGTATAGTGCATGGAGAGACTGCGAAGAAGACTGCTATTGCACTTTCCTTTCGGTTGATCGCTGTTACAGTGTAGTGTAACCAGAGTGGTATAGCCGCTCGCTAAACTGCTCGCTTCGTGGGTGGATGTGCGACTGGGGAAGTGAGAGGAATAATTTCTCGAACAGCTTGGCGACCGCGCTAAGGAGTGTTATAGATCGGTATCCCTCAGGCTGCTATGGGCTCTTCCCAGCCTTGGGCAACATGATGAGCAGGCCCTCTTTTCATGCCCGGGGGAAAGAAGCCAGGCGGGTGCGGCGGATCCATTTTTATAAGCAAAACGTCACGGGCGCGGGGGGACGCGTGGTGGTTGGCGAGCCGTTACACAGCAAGATTTTTTTAGTACCGTAATTTCTAAAGTACTTATTAAAATGAAAAACAGTAAAGAAAAAATGGCCAAGTAAGGGATAAACATGAGTCGTCGATATAGCTTTTTTTTAGCTCTAAAACTATTTGTAATTTCAAAATATTGTAAAGAGCAAAATGTATCTTTGTTTAACGTAGAAAATTAATAACTTATTTAAAAGGATAAGGATTAATATCATTATGGACACACATCCCTCCCAATAAGAAAATATATTTAAATGACTATCTAATTTCCGTCTCCTCTACGCTTTCATTAGTAAGATTTAAACGATTTTTATTTGCATTTCTTGTTCTACGACCTATATTTGAACGACTTTGTCGTGGTATAATTCAATTAAAAAAGAAAATGTTTAAAAAGGTAAAGAAAATAATAAAAGAACAGAGGAAGAGTAAACAAAATAAACAACAGGATACTTAAATGAAAGAAATGATAAACAAAAGCCTGCCTACTGTTCTCTTAAACTAAAATACTTAAACGGAAGAAATTATGAACAAAAGACTATCTACTATTCTATTAATCAAAAAAGACGAAACTAAATACATTAAACTCCAATTATCCAATACGTACAATCGCATCTAAATCTACTTCGCTACAGAGGCAGGCGGGCGCGGCGGACGCGCTTCTATAAGCAAAACGTCGCGGGGCGCGGAGGGACGCACGGCGTGTGGCGAGCCGTTTCAAAGCAAGGATTTTTTGATATTGTAACAACTTCTAAAGGGCTTATTAAAATGAAAAACAGTAAAAGACAGTTTTGATCTACATTAAATGGCCAACGTAACTAATATACTTATTTATATGCTGAGTAAGTAAGGTAATAAATGAAACTTGCGCTAAAACTGCGGTTTATAACCGGCGTGATGTGTCAACAATTAAATGCGTTTTTCTCTAAAACTATTCGTAATTTCAAATTAGTGTAAAGAGCAAATTTTATCTTCGTTTAACGTAGAAAATTAATAAAGTATTTAAAAGGATAAGGATTGATACCATTATGGACAAACATCCCTCACAATAAAAAATATATTCAAATTACTATTTTTAGACAGAAATATGCTCACTGTATGTTATCCTTAGAAGATACGAATATGCTGTCGCTGACTTTTTTGTAGATCTTATTAAGAGGAATAATACTCTAGTACATTGTTTTCATGTAGGACTTACCATTAAAGCAGCGCATGCGTGAAAGTGTCTCAACGGGTAGGACTTTATACACATTTATCATATTTATGTCAAATTACAATAAAATATACATATAATAAACTATATATAAACCTTCCCTGAGAAATACTCTACATAATGGTGAAAACCGCATCAAAATCCGTTGGGTGGTTTAGAAGAAGAAGACTTAGAAAGGCCAGACAGAGACGAAATGCGTTCTTATTTTATAATATATAGAGATAGAGATAGAGATTATCATATTTATGTCAAATTACAATAAAATATACATATAATAAACTATATATAAACCTTCCCTGAGAAATACTCTACATAATGGTGAAAACCGCATCAAAATCCGTTGGGTGGTTTAGAAGAAGAAGACATAGAAAGGCCAGACAGAGATGAAATGCGTTCTTATTTTATAATGTATAGAGATAGAGAAGAGATGTTTCTCCATTAATTCATAGAAAGTTCTTTCTTTCTTTATAATTCAAATATATTAGCTCAATTTAGTCAAAAAATGTATTCGAGATAGTTCGCTTTTATTAATCTGATTTCAAATCTGAAAACGAAAAAATATTTCTTCATATATATTTTTTTCCAGTCCCAGAAATGCCGCGGATCACGTAACCTTAATGCCACAACTCGCGGGATTGGAAAATGATGCGAGATCCCGCAATATCGAGATTTCAGTATACCGGAATTGGAAGGGCTACTTTCCAACATACTATATGCGGGATACAACGTGAAGCCATGATATGTAACATAAACCTATTGGTACAAGTTCTATATTTCTATTCAAAAACTCATCAATCAGTGTTTTATATCATTTCTATATTTCCGAAGTAAATATTCAACATTTCAAGTTCCAAAAATGCCGTCCAACCAAAAACACGTTGTTTAAAGTATGCATTAAACGTCGTATATCCGAGCACAAAATGCAATATTACTTGTTAAGTCCACTTGACCTGCGCCCCTTACACAGGCTGTTTTATTACCACTCCGCTATACGAAATTTTACATAGAAATTTATATTTAAAACATAATGTAAGACTTAGGATCTTATTATCACTTCAATGAAGGGATAATTTATATATTAAGCGGAAGTTTTAGTTAACTATTCTTTGATATATGAAGTGTATTGGTTTTAATGATTATTACGTGATATAAGGCAATGGTTATATGGCTGCCTTTAGTTTATGTTTTTTTTTAATGTCGCGTTCATATATTATACATTTATATTATATGTTGTAATATTATTAAAATAAATTCACATTAATTGGTTAGTTCTTTTTATTTTAATTGAAATTATAAATGTTTTATATAAGTAATTTCTTTCGTAATACTATGTTTTTTAAGTTACACCTATTTAAAATTATTTGCATTTTTTGTTTTATGTACGCAAATCTTTAATTTGCATATATAAAACAAAAAATTGTAATATTAAGTTTATTTAAATAATTTCATAATTATCATTTAATACAATAATACAGTATATTCATTCTTTTTATTTAACCTCCATGCTCAAGTAATTTTATTATCTATATTTTTTCACCGAGGCCAGTCGTGGCGCAGCGGCACGATGTGTGACTGTAAACCGACTGGTTGTGGGTTCGATCCCCACTCGAGGAGATGAAATATTTACTTAAATTTATATTTCCATTTCTTCGCTCTGGTGTCGAGGTTAAGCGCGGCGTTGAGTTCTGCCACTCAACACGCAATGCCTCCAGAATTCGGCAGAAAGTGTGGAACGGAGTGTCTTAACACTAGGTTCCCTCTGCCTACCCTGCTGTGTGCGGGATACAGCGTGAAGCTGATTTTTTTTTTTTTTTATATTTTTTCATTCGAAAGCATACTTATACATAAATAATTTTGCTTTTATGTCTGTACATGTATTATCTCTACAAATATAAAGAAAATATTTACATAATTTTTCAGTGTCACTTTGTCTAGACTTTCGAAAAGAAAAGCTTAGGATAATAGAACTTGCCACTCGTTTCTCACTTTACTTAACTCAACATCAGACAGCGCAAATTGTTTCTCTATTCTTTAGAAAATTTAATTACATCACAATTCTGTGTTTATGTGTAAAAAGAAGAAATATTATAAGCTATATTTGTGTTCGTAAAGATGGTTGAAAATATAAAATGTTAGCATTTCTTTTATTAAAATGAGCAATTATATAATATTTATTTCTGTTTTGTCCATTTAAAAAAAATGAATAAATATCACGATTTTTCCCAGGAAAAGTTAGTGTCGATACGAATTATTTGCTTTCCGCGCAAATTAGAGAGATATATAGAGACTGTCGTGGCGCGGGGGCACAACTGTGTGACACAACGGCTGTGGGTTCTATTTCCATTTGGAGGAATGAACTACTTAATATCTTCATTTTTTGCTCTAGGAACAGGTCAAAGCGCGATGTTGTGTTACCGCTAATCGCAATACCTCCAGGATTCGGCGAAAAATAGAGAGCCTAAGTGTCTTAATGAGAACGGAGTGTCGTAACAGTAGGTTCTCTCTGCCCACCCTGGTACGTGCGGGAAACAGCTTAAAAAAGAATATTGATGCAGTCTTGCGTTTTAAACGCGATTTCTTAATAACAACGAGATAGATAGAAGATATAGTCAGATGTGTTGAAATAAGATAGTAATAAGAACGCTTACACATCATCCTGTATATCGATGACCTTTTGAGATCGAGCTCCTAAATTAGGACCTATCGAATCTTCACGGGAATAATTAAATAATTTGCACCCGTCAGTCTGTACAGTAGTTTTACATGTGGAGGTGATACGGTAATAATTTGTGACATTTTCCTTATTCCTTCTATAACAGTTAGTTTTATTGTAGTGCGCGAATTAAGTATATATTTAGAGACGTTAAGCAAATAGTATAGTATTTAGTTTTAGTTAGTCAGTTGAAAATAGTTTATTTCGTTTTATTATATATTAAAATTTCTATGTTAATTTATTTTTCATAATATCCCATAGTCTACAGTTATGTTTTTTTATTTGTGATTTATGTATGTAGGTATATATAGCGTATATCTATAGTATTCCAAAACAATAGGTTTGACAACTAAAAATCGATTTATAATTATTTAACTAAAATTATTTGATTAATTGAACAATTTTCCATAATTTAGTTATATTATTTATCCATAATGTAATATTTATTTTCATTTTTTTTTCTGTGCTTTATAAATATATGTAATATTTGTATATTACTTTAAAATTATCTAAAAAAAACGTTAGTACCTATTAATTGTTTATGGAATTATTGTTCTTCCTTCAAGACCAAATGAATAATAATAATTTTTGATAAGCTTTCAAAGAATTGTTACGTACCTATATTAATTATTATAATAACAGTATATAGAATATTTATAAAATATCATTTTATTTCGCAAGATTCGTATTCTTCAAAATATATAATATGCACTCCGTGTTGAAACATAAGCAATGTGTTTTCAAAGTACTAGAATATATTTGAGAATTTTCGGATTTCTCTTGAGAAAACGTCCGATAATACGTAAACCGAAGAAGTATAAAAGATTTGGGGTTAAGAAGTTGAGAGTAAAATGGCGAAAACCATCTTGATTTGGTAAATATAATGTTTTTTTTTAATAATATGATTTACAGTTTTATAATTTTAATAATTAATGGCTAAAACATGCTTAATAATGTAATTACGTTAGTTTAAAAGTAGTTAACACGCTTTCATTAGGTCGACTTATAATTGTGTATTTTTATGAGTTTCACGCTGCACATGGCAGGGTAGACAGAAGAACCTGGGGAACGTAGGAGGTTAAGACGCTTCGTTCCTCATTAACACTTCCGTTCTCCTCTTTTTTTGAGTGGCGAAACTAAACGCCGCGCTTTGACTTGGTGGCAGAACGAGAAAACTGAAAATATTAAATATTTTGTTCCCCCGAGCGGGAATCGAGCCCACGACCTGTCACACAGTTACAGTTGTACGCTTGAGCCCCTGCGCAACGATGGCTCCAACTATGTAAATTTTCAATATGAAACTTGGCGGTATCATCGAGTTGACCTGGTGATGGAACTCAGGACCTGAACACTGGAATTCTTCAGTAGGTTACTAAGTAAATCACTTGAGTTTAGGTTCATATAATTTATAGATCCGAGCGCATTCTATAACGCTTATAGCACTTGGTGTAGCTTTTTAGTAGACGGTATTGAAGCGTGTTTTTTTATTTTTTTTACTATTATAATTATTTATTTTTAATATGTTGATTTAGTTTTTAAGGTCCCAAATTCATATTAAATATCCCAAATTCATAATAATTATGGTTTAATGTCTATATTTGTTAAATATTCTTGATAAAAGTAAAGACAAAAGGACATTCCACGAGACAAAAGATCTCGTAGAATCGACTATAATAATGTTTTAAATGGCTGATTATATGAACTTTGATATTTGTAATGTTAATTAGAAGTTGTAACAAGAAATTACTTGTCAGCCATAGGTTGAACCTTATTTCTGTTTTTTTTTTTCTAGTTTACCATCGAGCGGAGAAAGGAAAAAAAATAAAAAAAAATCGCACGTGTGAGGATTTAACTTACAACCATGGTGTTTACAGTCATATAGGTTTTAATTACATAAATAAAAAAAAATAATTGATCACTTTAATTGTGAGCGTCAATTAAAGCATTTCCAAGTATATTCCAATTTGGAATTAAGTTCCCGTGTGTTTTAAATTAATATTTGTCAAGAGTAAGCTCGCTACTCGAACGAAGCTTTTATTTTTATCAATATTTTAAATACTAGTGACCTACTTTCCTTATTATATGTAGTATGGTAATGTTTCATTTTGTTGTGCAATTTAATATTGTGAGTAGACATCTAATCGTGTACACGCGATGGACGTGGGTTTGATTCTTGAGAATAGTTCTATTTTGTTTTTAGTTTCACGCTGTAGTACCCCACACTAAGCAGGACAGTCAGAAGGAACCTAGTGTTAAATTACTCTGTTTCCCATTTTCCGCAAAATTTTGGAGGCATAGCGTGTTGAGTGGCGGAACTCAACGCCGTGCTTTACCTCTACGCCAGAGCGAAGAAATGAATATATTAAATATTTCATTTCCTCGAGTGGCAATTGAATCCACATCCTGCCCCGTTTACAGTCACACACTTGTACCCCTGCGCAATGACGAGTTCTGCCAATCGAGCTGCAATATTTCGTACTCGAACGCAGTGTCTTGATAACAATTTCTTTCTTCTTACTCTACATCTACATTTAGAAAGAGGTGTAAATAAAATATAAAAATCGTTTATCTCTACTATAATACCTAAACGCTATAAATTAAACATAGTATTTCTTAATATTTCGTATGATTAGCTTTCTAAGAAGCAACGTAAGCTAATAATTAAATAGTTTTTATATATTTCAGGTTCATATGTACAACTTTAGTGAACATTTCTCATACTTTTAACAAACAACCTACGGAATATCACGGATTTTGCTTCAATATGCATTTAAACTACATGTTCAAGTTGAAGAAACTGCAAAATTGTACAGTAGTTGTTGGAGATTTAAAAGTTATGCCGTTTGAGAAGTCCACTGCAGACGATTTTAAAAATATGACGTTTCCTAAATTGAAAGAGGTTAATATTTTTTTTTGTCGGTGGTTATGGGTTCAATCCATATTTGAAGTGGAAAAAGTAAAGTTTCACTCCTTTTCCTGCATAGCAGGATAGGCAGAGGGAAGCTGGTGTTAAGACATTCTGTTCTCGGACTAATTTTCGGCTGAACGTTGAATGGCGGAAATCAACGCCGTGCTTTGTCTTATTACAAAGGCGAGACAAACAATACTTATTCTTTCTACTGAATCGTACTCGATATAATAAATATATATAATTTATTGTCTTTATTGATCTCTCAAAAACGCGGCCTCAGACTACTCCATTCAATCTCAATGGTTTTGAAATTGGGCAGAATATCAAGAATGGCGTGACTCGTCTCGAGGCATGAAGAAGAAAGTACTATAAAAGGATTTTAAAAATTCTTTCGTTTCAATAAGAAAACTCAGAGAAAAAAATAATATTTTTATTTATATGCAAATCTATATTTGATACTATTTTAAATATTTATTGAATACTGTATTGGTTCAAGTATTTTATTTATATGAGATAAAATGTCAAGCTATCGAAGTACGGACGATCCTTTTTAAACTTATATTGAAATAAATATACTTTTATAGAAGCTTCGGCACACATACAAAAAGTAAATATTAAGCTTATGCTATGATTTTTATATAAAATTCATTTAGAAATAGTATTCTTTTTGTTAAATTTTATTTTTAATTCTCTATCTGCTTATATTTAGTTAAATATTTTCTTTATTTAAGAGTGCAATAAATAATACATCTTAGTAAAAAGTTTTTTTTGCTCTTTACGTTGTATAGAGAAAGAGTCTAAGTCACTGAGTTCCATTTGTGTCATTTTGTAGTAGGTCGAAATCCCATTGCTTAAATCTGTAGGGATCAGTTTTTCTAGTGAAATTTATATCATACCAAATTTCATTTTACAATTACTTATTTATTAGAGAAAGATATATGGTATCGCGGACTTTTTTTAAGAAGTAATAAATTTGAATATTTTTGTCATAGAACGTATTGATATATTTTTAACTATTTTTGCAGCGCACGCGCTTGAAGCAAATCGATGGCGTTTCTTATTATCTTTATTTCGTTATTTAAAATTAACTCAGATCTATGCCGTAATGTTATATAGCCTATAGCTATATACTTTTGAAGAATACAGCTTTCATACAAAACAAAAAGAAAGTAAATCGGACCAGTAGATCGTGAGATCTTAGCGTTTAAACAAACAAGCAAATTCTTCTGCTTTATTATATTAGAATAGACTAGTGTTGATAGAAAAATAAAGGCGATCGTGGCATAATGGGGTATTTCACTGTATACGTAATTGTTGTAAGTTCGATTTCCATTTTTTATTATAAATATCTCCGCTCTGACAAAATCTTGAGTTCCATCAAATGGACCATAATGGGTTCGAACTCAAGCGCAATGTGGAGAGCAAGATGTCTTGTTTACATTGTTATTCGGATAAAATGTTTCGCAGCTAAGCTGATAGTATAAAATCTTAAAAAGTCCACAATCATTACGATTAATCAAACAAATACCCGCACTCAGCAAGGCACTCAACAAGGTAGGCAGAGGGAACTTGGGAACCCAATGTTAAGATACTCTGTTCCCCTAAAGATAAATGTAAATAATTAATATTTTATTTCCCCAACGAGAAATCGAACTTCAACTTAATAAATGAGTTCATGAGTTAATATGATATTAATTTAAAACAACTGTCAAACATCGACCCCCCCTAATTGACAGAGTGCCTTATATTAGCAACCAAGCACCGAATTGATGTCAATTGAAGTCACATTACGGTTAATTTACAACGATCATATTCGGTTCACAATAAAATAAATGAAATATTAATTATTATTGGCCGTAAATCAAAGGTGGAGTGCTATTGTGCAATTATCGTAGTTAATTGTATAATATGATGTTTTTTGAGGCCAGTCGTGGCGCAGCGGCACGAAGTGTGACTGTAGAACCGACTGGCTGTGGGTTCGATCCCCACTCGAGGAGATGAAATATTTACTTAAATGTATATTTCCATTTCTTCGCTCTGGTGTCGAGGCTAAGCGCTTGAGTTCTGCCACTCAACACGCAATGCCTCCAGAATTTTGCAGAAAGTGGGGAACGGAGTTTCTTAACACTAGGCTTCCTCTGCTTACCCTGCTGTGTGTGGGATACAGCGTGAAGCTGATTTTGATTTTTTTTTATGTTTTCGAAGCGCAGTAGTTAACACTAGGTCATACTCTACCTACTATGCTGTGTGTAGGATACCGCGTTTCTTAACGTGTAATAAAAAAAATGAGGCGGTCGTGGCGCAGTGGGACAGCGTCTGACTGTAAACGATACGGTTGTGGGTTCGATTTCCACTCAAGGCCATGATCACATTTAATTTATTTTAATTTCCTCGCTCTAGTAAACGAAGCGCGGTGTTGAGTTCCGCCACGTAATATCCCTCTGCCTAGATTGCTTTTTTTACAAAAAAAAAAACCATTTTAATGTTCCATTTTGTTACAGGTTACAGGCTATATGGTTGTTTATCGTGTATTTGGATTGGAAACATTCAGTGATTTGTTTCCGAATCTAACCCGTATTCGTGGTAATACTCTTGTGTACAACTACGCACTGATTGTATACGATTTGCCTAACTTGAGAGAGGTATGTAAAATACTGAATAAGCTATACTTGAGACAGTCTAAAAGTAAATGTGAAGGTTGTGGGTTCGATATTAAATCGGATCCTTTCCGGATTTTTAATCCTCTTCTGGTAACTTGACAAAGCGTAGCGTTGAGTTTCACCACTAAACATATAATATGTCAAAAATTGAGTGGTGCCTAGGGACTGGAGTGTTTTTGAGTAGGTTGCCTCTGGCTGCTCCATGTGGGATACAGTATGAAGTTGAAAAATATATATTTTACAAGAAAAAGGTTGTGGGTTCGATTTCATTCGAATAAAAGAACATTTCCAAATCCTTGCTTTGGTAATGAGCTAAAGCGCGACGTCGAGTTCCGCCACTTAAAATGCAATTCCTCCAGAATTCAATAGAAACTAGAGAACGGAATTCTCTTAATGGAAACGAAGCGTCTTAGCACTTTCCAGGTTTCATCTACAAATTCGTGCAGTGCCACGACCATTTATTTAGTATTTAGATATATTTTCTGGGGGGAACATGGACTTTGCTTTGAAGAGATACGTTTGTGTAAATGTTGTTTTGTTTAATTTTTCGGGGCAAATTAACACTAAGTTCCCTCTGCCTACCCTGCTATGTGCGGGATACAGCGTGAAGCTTTAAAAAAAAATTTTATTTTAAGTAAAATTTCTGGGGTGGGTACGGCCGAGCTGACTCCCCCCCTTCTTGCGCTCATGGCTATGACTGGCTTAAAACGTAATAGAAAAAAATCATTCTTATATTATTTCATTTTCAGATCAGTCTAAACGGCTTACTAAAAATAGACCGGGGTGGTGTCATAATATGGGGTAGTCCCCTAACCTGTAACGTGGACACCATCGACTGGGACGCCATAGCACCGGGCTCCCGCCACATATTGAGTAAGCCGGATAAGCACTGCAGTTTTCCTTGCACTTGCTCTAGAAACATAGCTACGAATCGATGTTGGAGTAATAAGTAAGATTTTTTCCTTTTTTTTTAAGCGTAATGCGACTCCTTTATTATTTTTCCTACGCTATACATGATTACTACTTAAAATAATCCTGCACATAGGGTAACTTGGGAACCATTTGATCGGATACAACGTAGAGCCATTCGAATTATTGGCATTCGAATTATTCGCATTTATCATGGGGAGTGTTCTGAAGAACTTTTTTTGTTTAACCTGTTTTTTTTAATTTGTTTGAATTTTCTAACCGCACAGTACGTCATAACCTAAAATATCATCCACACCACCTGGATACGTGGCAATCTACTACTGTGCGGTTTCGTAGGAACTTCCTTCCACGCGCCACGGAACTGTGGAAGGGCCTACCCGCGGCAGTGTTTCCAGGTCGATATGACATGGGTACCTTTAAAAAGCTCGTCTATCTCCACCTTGGCGGTCGGCAACGCACCTGTAGCTCCTCTGGTGTTGCACGGGGTCGTGGGCGGCGGTAATCACTTACCATCAGGTGACCCGAACCCTCGTTTGCCTTGTCTATTTCCATAAAAAAAAATCTAATATCCGTTCTTCACTTCCGCCGAAATTTCTAAGCATTGCGCGTTGAATGGCGGAATTCAATGCCGCTCTTTGCCATGTTACTGAAGCGAAGAAATAAAAATATTAAATAACTTATTTTGCCGAACTGGTATCGAATCCACAGCTGTCGCGATTACAGTCACACGCTTGTTCCCCATGCGCCACGACGGTCTTTTAAAAATATTTGACAATTAATTATCATCAAATACTTTGTATACATTTTATTCTCCAGTCGTGGCGCAGGGGCACAATGTGTGACTGTAAATGCGACTGGTTATGGGTTCGATCTCCACTAGAGGAAAATTAAATATTTATTTAAATTTATATATCCATTTCTTTGGTCTAGTGTCGAGGTAAAGCGCGGCGTTAAATTCCGCCACTCAACATGCAATGCCTCTATAATTCAGCGAAAAGTGGGGAACGGAGTGTTTTAACACTAAGTTCCCTCTGCCTTACCTGCTGTGTGCGGGATACAGCGTGAAGCTGATTTGATTTTATTTTAAGTTTACGTTCTAAATAAATATCTTGGACTGCCTGTTTTCATAATATCTTTTTTACCTATGTGTATGGTTACCCAACTCGCGCTTACTTTTCATCATGGTATGTATTTTTGTATTTCTATGGACTACGAAGCGTAATTAATGACCATTACTCTATAATTGTATTATATATTTTAACTTTTCCTATTTAAGTACATATAAGTTACATAATATTAGTAGTTAATTATAACTAATGTTAATTTTCTATATGATCATTTTGTTAATTAGTAGTTAAATTATATGCTAAGTTAATTAATACGTTTTTGTAGCTAATTTTAATTAGAGGCCACTCGTGGCGCAGGGGCACAAAGTGTGACTGTAAAATCAACTGGTTGGGGGTTCGATTCCCACTTGAGGAAATGATATATTCATTTAAATTTATATGTTTGCTCTGGTGTCGAGACAAAGCGCGGCGTTGAGTTCCGCCACTCAATATACAATGCCTCCAGAATTCGAAGGAAAGCAGGGAACGCAATGTCTTGATACTTGGTTCCCTCTGCCTACCCTGCTGTGTTGCGGGATATAGCGTGAAGCTGATTTGATTTTTAATTTTAATTTAATTTAGATTTTTTGCCAATTTTAGTAACTATTTGATATCCAATAGTGAAAACAGCATTTAAATTACTTAAGCCGATTGGTTGAGTCGACATAAACAAACAGACAAAAATTAAAAAAAAATGGGTTCATCCACATTAATAAAGCTCTCCAATAAAAAAAGAACTTATAGGCTTCCATGTACAGACACCGATCCGTTACAATTTTATTGTAAATATAGATTTTATTTTCCCGAGTTGGAATCGAACCCACAACCGTCACTTTTACGACATGCTCTAAAAATACATATGAGTATTGGAAAAATAAATTTAAATTCCATACATACTGTTCACAAATATTTTCACTTTGAAAAGAGGTACATGATTTAACATTTTAATTAAAATAACTAATTAATTAATTATTATAACTGTTCATACCGTCAACAGTATTCAGTACAAGAATGTTGGTTTTTTCATTATTGTTATATGTAAATAATAATATAATATTATTAAAATATCTTCCATACTATTTATTTCACTCATTTCGTTATATAAAACATGGACCTTTTATTATAATTATTTTATAATTTCTGCAATATTTTTTGAATATTCTATTAGATTTTCGAATATTACTCAATTCCTATTACTAATCGAGTATTACACAATTTTAAGTGTCCTGCTTATTTGGAGATATTGCTTCTTAAAAATACATACAAACACTTTGCTTCAAATAGATAAAAATATGAACATTATCCTATTATTTCAGTAATATTTCAATTATTTTCATTTTATTGCGGCGTTATTTCTTAGCGCGGCGTTGAGCTGCGCCACTCTACTGAGATTTGATCCTATAAATGTATGATACATGTTACAACTTCATCATTCATACATTAACAGACGTTAAAAATTTAATTTCAGAAAGTGTCAAATCTTCCTCGAGGGACCGGAAAGCTATAATTGTAGTAGTAAATGCTTCGGTTGTCGCAATACTAACTCTAACATTTGCACTCTATGTAGGGAGTTTACCTATCAAGAAACATGTGTGTCAAAATGCCCGAAGAATACGTAAGTTTTAATGTTATTATTTTATTTATTATTGAAGTACATTTATTATACATTTTTTTCTATTTTTGTGTGAGAGTGTCTCACCGAGGTACGCTACTTACGCGTATTACAAAGTAGGCCGAGGGAACCTAGTGTTAAGTCACTCTGTTTTCCATTTTCCGCTGAATGTTTCGAGGCGTGTTGAGTGGCGGGACCGTGATTTTTGCCTTAGTACCAGAGCGAAGAAATTAAAATATTCACGCCAATAATTAATTACCCCGAGTGGTAATCAAATCCATAACCTATGCCACGACGTATTCAGGCTTTATACAATATAGTATCAAAGATATCATATCATATAACGTATATTTTAATGTCTTGATCTGCCCAAATGGGATATAATCGTAGAATGCCCAAAATCATTTTGTCAGCGTGTGCGAAGTCAAAACTTAAATTCAAAAGAAAAAGTCAGGAAAGGAAGAGGACATACAGTCAAAACAATAAGAATATTATTTGGACGTAATCTGGATTAAACATATAAAATGAAAGTAAACGCGATGGCTTATAGGTTCGATTCCAACTCGACGAAATAAAATAATATATTTAATATTTTCTCATCTTTACTCTGACCACGAGGCACAATACAGCGTTGAGTTCCGTGACTCGTCTAGAAATTAACGGATAATGAAAAACTTTTAATAGAAATGAAGTGTCTTTGCTCTAGGTTTTCAGGTTTCCTCAGCCAACCCTGCTATACATCGTGAAGCTAAAAATAATACTTTTTTATTTCTATTTCTAATATTTTTTTGTATTAAATATGACAAAATCTTGTAACCAAAATAAATGTCACTAAACTAAAACAGTTTTATTATATTAAATATATGTTTTTTTTAAATTACCAGTTTAATTCTAAGAGACAGCAACTACTGTGTGACAGAAGACGAATGCGAGCATTTGGGTCGTTGGGCGTGGAACAACACATGCTTACCTGAATGTCCTATCAATTATGACAGATCGGTGTTAGCTTCTGGAAAAACGACTTGTGTTCTTTGCTATGATTGTCATAAGGTATGTTTTTCTAAATTCTTTTTTTATTTGTACCTACAACTATATCTATATAAATAACTAGAGGGCGCGCGCGGCTTCGCCCGCTTATTAGGAGGGAATCCAAAAAAAACCACGAAGAACGTGTTCAATAAAATATTTTTAACAGTCTGAATTTAAATTTTTATAAAAATCGGTGGCAATTTAAAGATTTTTCCATATAAACTTTCAACCCCTTATTTGAACCCTTAGGGGGTGAATTCTTAAAAACCATGAAACACGTGTTCAATGAAATATTTTTAAGAGTCTGAATTTCAAATTTTATAAAAATCGGTACAGATTAAAATTTTTTTCCATACAAACTTTCAACCCCTATTTCATCCCTTTAGGGTTAAAATTTTTCAAATTCCCTTCTTAGTGGATGTCCAGAATATGAAAATAAACATCTGCCCAAATTTTACGTTTCTACCATCAGCGGTTACGGCTCTGCGTGCGTCTTACCTCAGTCAGTCTATCTTCTTAAAATCTATCTTATTTTATATATATATATGTTTCAAATCTATCTTATTTTATCCTTTGAGCTTCCATATCAAGTGACACATCACTCCGTTCTCTTAACGCCCGAAAATTTTAAAATTACAATTTCTATTTCAGACATGCTGGAATCTTACAATACAAGCATTATCGTCCATTCAAGCAGCTGAAAAATGTGTTTACGTGAATGGCTCCTTAATAATTCATATATGGTCTATACCTAATGTGGCTGATGATTTGCGATATTATTTAAAAAATATTAAAGAAGTAACTGACTATATTCATATTTACAGTTCCATTAGTCTTACTTCGCTAGATTTTTTGTCATCTTTACAAAGGATTGGAGGAGAGCGGCTGTTACATAATAAATACAGTTTAATAGTTTATGATATGCATAATCTACAGAGTCTTTTTGTAGCAAATGTCACTGAAAATCTCAAAATAGATAAAGGAACCCTAAGGTTCTATAGAAACCCAATGCTTTGTATGCATGAAATAAATAAACTAAAAGATAAATTCCCTATTCCGCCCACTAAACTTGATTTACCCCAGGGTTTAAACGGTTATAGCGGAGGCTGTAATTCAGTGTCTTTAAATTTAAAAATTAAAGAAATGAATGAGACATCAGCCATTGCAACCTTTCATCCACAAGCTGTAGACGTTCATTATACAGTGTTGTACGTCAAAATACCTCATGGAGTTAATACGACAATTGTACCAGAAAGTTGCAGTGATTTCGAATGGTCCGCTATAAATGTTATAGAAACAACTGAAGATATTATCGAAGTTCCGCTAAAACATCTTCGTCCGGCGTCTAATTATGCAGTTTGTATTGAACAGTATGAGCCTGTATCACGACTTTTATCTAGAAGTAGTATTGTTAAATTTAAAACTTTAGTTGGAAAACCTGAACCACCTTTTATATTAGAATTAGTAGCGTCCTCGTCTAGTGTCATAGTTATTAGATGGGTAGATCATTTAGATTATAGAAATGATATTATACGTTACGAATTAGATGTTGTATTGGTAGATATAATTGATAAATATATTTTTGCTAGAGACCATTGCGATAGTAGGGATGATGACTTGTATGATATAGATTTTGCTCGTCACGCAAAAGTTATGCGTCCGCCCAAAAATTATGAAAAAGGTTGTGAATCCATGTGTGGAGTCCTATCTTCAGTTACAGTTGGAGCAATGGTTGAAGAAGATTTTGATGTGTGCGATACGATTACAAATTGTGATATTGAATCCGATCGTCCTAAGAATTCTACTGTTAACGGTTTGACGAAATCTTTAGCTTTAAATATAAATGGTAGAAAGAAAAAGTTCCAAGTAGGTGGGTTGGCACCTTTCAGAGATTACAGGTTTAGATTACGAGCTTGCACTAAGGATAGCTGTAGTCGATCAGCTAGAGGCGCAGTAAGAACATTACATTCTAAAATAGCTGACGTTTCATATATATCGTTGGCCAGTGCAAATATATCTGGACACATTTACGTCAAATGGGATCCGCCGGAAATAACAAATGGACCCATTCTTTCGTACACAATAGAAATTTACCCTAATGTTAGGTCGAGTGATATGAAATATTTGGTGCCACAGTCTTGGTGTGTTCCCGGAAACATGACGAATATTATTGTCAAATCTAATAAAGCTAGTAAATACCTTGTAAGAATTTGCTCTACTACGTTAGTTCACGCGTATATTTGTAACGATTGGACTAAAGTAGAGATATCCAAGGAGTACCAGCCAGTGTGGTGGTGGTGTGGTGTGTTATTTGGAATATTTTTAAGTGTATTTTCGTGTGTCATCGGCTACAAATTAAGGAGTAGAAAAAGTGATACTATACCGCTATTCGATGCTACTTTCATTCATAGACAGGAAAGTGAACCCCCAGCTAGTATGATGGCAGATTTTGTGTCTATTTACCCAGTATCCTGGCATGAAATGCGAGAATTGTCTTAGCCATAATCATGTTTAATATTAAATGTATATGTTATATATTTTGAATATAATTTTAAGGAATACAGAATGTAATATTTATAGGTAAAAATGCAATGAAATTATAAATTGTAATAAAGTAAATACGTAATATTTCGTATTTATTCCGTGTATTTTTTACTAAAGTTATATAAACGTCTTCCTATCCCAACAATCCAAATTGTGTTATTACTGAGAAAAAAATATTTACTCTGTCAAATTTCTATATTTAAAAATTCCAATATAAAAAGATCCAATTAGAAAGTTATTTTCGTCAAAAAAAAAATATAAACAAGTTACAATAACAAACACAATAAATTCTTTAATATCGTACAAAAAATATAATATAACCATCGATAATAATTTACAAGAATCTCTTGAAAAAGTAATAAAGGCTCCACCTTTATGACAAATGTTGTATTAAAACAGCCTGCATTCAATTCCCACGATGAAAAAATTGTAACAAACAACGAACGTCGACGTCAAACAAAAAAAAGTGTTCCAGATGAGCGGACAATTTGAAACCGAAATTAATTTTGTGTAATGGAAGGAAAAGTAAATGTTTTCGCTGTGTTTTCTCCATAACTTGGTACTGAGTGAGCGGTATACAAATCTGGATATAAATCTTTTCGTATTAAACTTTTTAACAAATGGTTCTCTAAAGTGATTGGGATGTTTAAGTTCTTTACTGTTTTGTAAAGGACATCAATACCTAATGCTTTTTTTGTTATATTTTTGGTTTTAAGTGTTGTGGTTCAAGCATGCGATAAGCTGTGGTTCGATTCCCATTCGAGAAAATGAAATATTTAATATTTTATTTTCTAGCTCTGGTAATGCGCGGTGTCTTATTTTACCACTCAAACTCTGCCTCCAGAATTCGGCGAAAAGCGGGGAACGAAAGTGTCTTAATGGGAACGGAGTGTCTTAGGTTACTAGGTTTTAGGTTCCCTCTGCCTACTCTGCTACGTGCGGAGTACAGTGTGAAAAACAAAATATTTTGCAAAATAACTAAAAGGTTTATGTGTAGGTGTGTTAAAAGGTTATGGATAGAAGTACCACGCAATCTAACCACTAGTAACAAATGGAAAAGTTGAGTTGAAAATACTTATTAAGTGTATATTGGGTTTGACTTTTCTATGAATAGCACAGACAGATAGACTATTAACAAAATATATATAGAATTTTTTAAAATTTAAAGAGTTACAGTATCAACTTTCACCTATTCGTGGGTGGATATGGAACGTATAAACACTGTGTGAAATATCAAGCGGCATCTGCTTAATCATATTAAATCATTAAATATTAATATTCCCATTGAGTTTTGAGATTTTGTGACATCTATTTTATTGTTAGCTTCACGCCGTATCCCGTATAGCAGGGTAGACAGAAAGGACCTAGTGCTAAGACACTGAGTTACCCATTTTCCGCTCAATTTTTGAGATATTGCATTGCGAAACTAATGTGGCGTAACAGAACGCCGAAAAATAATTACAAAACTATCGAATCATAAGCATATATCGTTATACATTACTATTCTTACTTACTTAACTGGGAATACTCTATTCATATAATAAATCAAATTACCACACCACACTTTCTTAACAAGTGCTGGCAAAACTTCGTCTAATGTTACTGCCAACTTGGAAATTAATCTGAAACGTTCCAACATTTGACGTCACTATGTCACATTTTGCGTATTCACATGAGATTTGTAATTATAAATAATTTATAGCTACACTTCTCTGTTTTGTAGTGTTTGTTAATTTTGTTTGACGGTGATGTGGTTGTTTTGGTTGTTTTAATTTGATACAAGCTTAAGTTTTTCGGCGTTGGGTTCCGCGATGTCGGAAAATAGCAATGTGAATGTGGAGAATGGAGTGTTTTGACATTTGTATCTCGAAAAATAATATGAATAAAAAACGCATTAAAAGTTTATTCTTGCTTCAATTTTTTTTTCAATTAGTAAACAATTGTTGAATATCAATTTATTATCATCTTTATTTATTTTGAAGCTTAACGTGTATCACGCATCAGTAGTATAGAGTAGTCACAGGGAACCCATTATTAAGACACTCCGTTCCCCGTTGTCCACCGAATTTTTCGAAACTTTGCGCGCTGAGTGGCGGACCTCAACGCCCAGCCTTTCCCTTGGTGCCAGAGTGAAGGAATAAAGATAATAATTAATTCATCCGAGTGGGGATAGAAATTTATAAAAAAAAATCATAATAAAATAAATAAATAAATCAGCTTCACGCTGTATCCCGCACACAGCAGGGTAAGCAGAGGGAACCTAGTGTTATGACACTCCGTTCCCCACTTTCTGCCGAATTCTGGAGACATTGCGTGTTGAGTGGCAGAACTCAATGCCGCGCTTGTCCTCTACACCAGAGCGAAGAAATGGAAATATAAATTTAAGTAAATATTTCATCTCCTCGAGTGGGGATCGAACCCACAACTAGTCGATATTACAGTCACACTTTGTGCCCCTGCGCCACGACTGGCCTCATCAAAAATCATAATAAATGTTATCAATTTTTTAAATCTAATTACAATCCCATTTAAGGTGCCCCAATTAAATTCGAACAGAAACCACAGAAACGATAGTCCAACTCCAAAACATTGAAACCGCCTGAAGGTTTAATTAGCCCGAAGATCTGGTGGGTGCAGATAAGCCGTCATTTTACGCTCCACTGTCAAACGGACGTTCGCTTTGCCAAATTTCTGTAGATAGTGTCACATTTGTGTTACTGAGAGAATTCTTTATCGTTGTACGGTTGGGTTGGATTTATAGTTCAACTGTTTTGATTTGTGATATTTTAATTAGAGGTTAGGCCAGTAAACACGGCAGGTTGATTGTGCATTCGATTCCCAATCGAGGAAATAGAATATTTATTTTTTTCATTTATTCGCTCTGGTGTCGAGAAATACGAGCTGTTGAGCCGCCATTCAATACTTAATGCCTCCAGAATTCGAAAATGGGGAACGCAGTGTCTTAGCACTAGGTTCTCTCTGTCTACTCTATGTGGCGGGATACAGCGTGACAATAGTTTGTAAAAGGTTAACCAACAGTTGTTACTGTTATTATAAAAAAATAAAAAATAAATAAAAAGCAACTTTCTTTTATTGAGAGAAAATATTATTATATGTTAACCTATTTCCGCCCAATTTTCGTGTTAAGTCGCGAAATTAAATTCATTTTGTTAACCATACCCTTGAAATGAAAATCATTTAAATATTAATTATAATGGAGGCCGGTCGTGGCGCAGCGGCACGAGGTGTGACTGCAAAACCGACTGGTTGTGGGTTCGATCCCCACTCGAGGAGATGAAATATTTACTTAAATTTATATTTCCATTTCTTCGCTCTGGTGTCGAGGTTAAGCGCGGCGTTGAGTTCTGCCACTCAACACGCAATGCCTCCAGAATTCGGCAGAAAGTGGGGAACGGAGTGTCTTAACACTAGGTTCCCTCTGCCTACACTGCTGTGTGCGGGATACGCACACAGCAGGGTAGGCAGGGTAGGCTTATTTTTAAAAATTGTTATTTTTTTAGTTTTATATATCGCCGTCACATAGAAAGTTATGCAGTGATAACCTGTATCTTTTTTCGTTAAATTTTCAATTATAATTGTTCATATTATAAATAAGCCAATTTAGATTTTTTTAAATAAATTCTATATATATTATATATACACAAATAACATTTTTGACTATCACAATTTCTTTAAGTTTTACAACAATTTTATTACAAATACATTTGAACTAGCTTGATGAGAAAAATCACTTAATAGCTTTCAAGTATAAACGTGTTTTTCAACTAAAAAATATATATTCAACTATTTATATTATGTAAGTAGATATTGTAATAAAAATAAATGTATAGATTTAAGTATCATCCGTAACCAATGTGCTCAGACACGTCCTAACTGTGTAACAAAATGTTAGTACCTATATATTTGAATAAATCAAATCAAATTAGCTTCACGCTGTATACCGCACACAGGAGAGTAGACAGAGGAAACTTTAGTGTCAAGACACTCCGATCAAATTCAGAAAAAAATATATAACTCGCCTATATTTTAGTCATTTTCATACAAGGCAAAAAAAAACGCCCGGCGTTTGAGTTCTGTCACTAGACCTCGAAAAATTCGGCGGAAAGTTCGGGAAACAGAGTATCTTAACATTAGGTTCTCTCTGCCTATTCTGCGTGTGAGGAATAAAAATATGCACTTATTTTGTGTTATTAAAAAAACCATGCAAAATGAGTGTATATGGCCGAAAATTTTAATTTGTCAACTTTTGTAAGTTGTACTTCCTGTTGACCAAAGCCGAATGTTAAGGCATATCAACTAAAAACAATAGTAAAAACTGATTTTAAATCGCCGAAGCCGTTTCTGAGATTAGCGTACACAAACGCATATTACAGAGTACAAAAAAATAAAATATAGAGTTTTGAGTTCTATTACATTGATAAATACTTGAGGGTATTTATATTATAATTCTCATTCTCATATATCTTTCATATATATAAAACCGATATATATCTATCTGGGGGCACGGCAGTGCCCCCGCCAAGTCGAGCAAAAAAAAAGCGGCACGGCCGTACCATCCTTTTCTCGAAGCAATTCAGGCCATTTTCGACCTCCCTATAATTTCGTTGTGGATAAAACAAGAAACCTGAATTTTCAGTAACTAATCAGGCATTATATAAACACGATATATTTAAAATTTCAGTCAATTTGAACCAGTAGTTTAAAAATGACAACTTGTTAAAGTTTCTAAATTTTGTCACTCACTGACTGACTCACCGATCATCAAAAGTCCAAGGCACTTCTAGCAGACATAGAAGCTTCAAATTTAGAATACAAATAGAGTTTAGTGTCTTAATCATGGGAAAACCTAAATATTTTGTAATTTCGGTCCAGTTTTCCAAATACACCAAATGCATGAATAACTTTGTAATCCCATATAAATGTATAGGATTACAAGGTTAAATTTGCAGTTAATGAATCATTATTACTGTATAATAGAAAATAATAAGTGTAGATAGGTACCNGTCTCTACTTAAAGGATCTTCTGTCTTAAGTTATTACATAAGCTATTATCATGCCAATATTAAAAATATTTTACGTTTTAAACAAATAGATCGACTTGGACATCGTAGAAAGACTGAGCTGCGAGGCTTGGGTTTTTTGCAGGATGTTTTTGATGGCATAATATATATATGAGGCCAGTTGTGACGCAGTGGCACAAAGTGTGACTGTAAAACCCACCGATTGGTTCGATTCCCACTCGAGGAGGAGAGTATTTCAATATTTACTTAATTTTTATATCTCCATTTCTTCGCTCTGGTGTAGAGGGAAAGCGCAGCGTTGGGGAACGGAGTGTCTTAACACTAGGTTCCCTCTGCCTACACTGCTGTGTGCGGGATACAGCGTGGAGCTGATTAATTATATATATATATATATATATATATATATATATATNATATATATATATATATATATATATATATATATATATATATATATATATATATATATATATATATATATATATATCACAATTTCACGCAATCCTTATTCAAAATGTTACGATTCGAGTGTAGTACAATTTGTCGGATTAGCGACTGTGTTAAGATATGCAAACAAAAGGCGTCGTAAAGTTCCATCGTTAAAGACAACTAAGAGATTTAACTCGTAGCGCTTTTTTTTAAATGCTTTTGAGCTCTATCTACGAGGAGTCGAAGTTTATTGTTTTTTTTGTAAGTGAAATAAGTGTTCTGTTTTTTTTATATAGGGTGTTTTTTTTGTTATTGTGATTGTAGTAGGTTCAAAATAAATTTGAAACGTTACCGTATTTTATGATTGTAATGCTTTATAAATATTTATTTATTCACGTTTTTCTGTACCCTACCCTGTACTACTTTTTGTGAAACCAAACAAGAAAGAGATTTTATTATTCGCCATATAAAACGTACGTATAAGGCCATATGTGGCGCAGGTGTAAACGTGACAGGTTATGGGTTCGATTTACATTCGATTAAAATAAATATTTAATATTTCCATTTCTTTGCTCTGGCAATGAGACAAAGCGCGGTTGAATTCCGCCACTCCGCTCAAACTGCAGAACATAATGGGAAATATCTTAATGGGAACAGAATATCTTAACACTAGGTTCCTAGGTTCCTTCAGCCTATCCTGCTATGTGCAGGGAATAGCGTGAAGCTATTGTTATTATTATGAATTGTAAAAAATGTATATTCGGCACACTTACCCCCGTACATTGCCACTTCCCCCTATATACACCGTTACCCATTGCAGTCTATTGTTATTAGGGAGTTCTAAAGTTTTGATTTTATTTTACTTGCAAATAACAAATACAGCATAAAAAAATAAACAAAAATCCCACTCGTACGAAGTCGCAGGTGCCGCTACTAGTTTACTTGTTTTTAGCTTTACGCTACATACTGTATATAGCAGGGTAGGTAGAAGGAATCTAGTGTCATTCCTTGCCTCAAGCTCAGTCAATTTTCAAGACATTTGCCTGTTGATATGTGGAACTTAACGCCGCGTTTTGTCATTTTGCCAGAGAACGTAAAAGAAAATTATTCATTCTTTCGAGTGGTCATCGATTCCACAACGGTCACATTAATAGTCAGTCTCTGTAGCGTTGTCCCGGGACGGCCTTACGTATAGTTTAAAAGAGGATAAAGAATAAATATACAATAACATTGGTATTGGTAAATTTCTAATACCAAAATATAGTAAAATGTTTGCCTTTTTATCAGTAAGCTTTATGCCATAAAAGTGAGCATTCAAAAATATATATTTTTTACGGAGATCAAATTATTTCCATATGAATAGCATAAAGCGGATGGTGAGGCATCTCGTATAAAAGTATTTTATTAGTAGACCCTTGTTTGTATATAAAATATTATAACTCAATATCCGCATATATTTATTTTTAAGTAGCGGCTTCGCCCGCTTGTACTACGCAATTATTTATTTTCTCGTTCTTTCGTTTTTATAATATTGTCATTTTAAAGATAATATCTATATATTGATTACTAAAGTTTCAGCCAATTCAAAAAAAACAATTGTAATGTAGCAATATTTTCGTATGCCATTCTTTATACATATTTTTTTTACTTAAGAATCGATTGAAATAAACAAACACTAAATATTAAGGAAACTTTACCAAAACGCAATAGTGAAGTTAGTTTACGCCATTTCTGAAATAAACGCGAACGCATAGACAAAGAGACAAAAAATTTTAAAAAAATGTTTTTGGTTATAATGGCTCTCAATAATTTAGTTAATTTATATTTAAAATAGAGTTTTATTTGTTGCTAACATATTATAATTATTATAGTAATATATGTCGTTGTATTATTTACCGCCGTTGTGTAAAGGCGCAGTGAAATCTCTAAATTAAAAAAAACAAAATTATTCTATATATTTTTTTCATGTTCCCTCTCTGGTAGACCACGCGGCGTTTAGATCCGCCTCTCACAGTATTTCGAAAGTTGGGCGGCAAGTAAAGATCGGAATGTCTTAACACTAGGAATAGGTACAAGTCTATAAATATATATTTTGGTTACTAATTATATTCTAACAATTAAGTCAGTTGAATAATAGATATTCAAGAGCTATACTTTTAGCTTGGAAGACACTAGTGGAACATTTGCGATTTCAGGTACCTTACCCGACACGCAATATTGGATATAACATCAAAACAATGCATATTGGGTAATGGACCTGAATCTACAATTGCTTCATGATCAACTAAGACATTTCTCCATAAAATATTAATTTACGTTAAAACTATTGCGTACAAGGCAAATGCAACAAAGAAAATATATTACATCCACAACATCTGGATATGTGGTACTCCAAAACTGTGCGGTTTCGTAGGAACTTCCTTCCACTTGCCAAGCAACTGTGGAATGACATATCTGCCGTAGTGTTTCTGGGTCGATGTTACGTGGGGTTCTTCAAAAAGCGTGTCTATTTCCACCATAAAAGCCGGAAATGCACCTGCAGCTTCTTTGGTGTTCCACGTGGTCGTGGGTTGCCGTGATCACTTACCATCAGGTGACTTCAACGCCTTTGTCTTATCTTCTCTATTAAATAAAAGAAAAAAAATTAAACACCTTATGAATCATAACTTTAATAAAAATATTTCCATGTTAAGAAAAAATACTTGGTAATTAAAACTTATCACATACTCATTATAGCGATAAAATTCTTGTTTGTTTTTCAATATTGAATATAAATTAATTAATATTTCTTTACACGATACAATTATTGAAAGATTTAACCTTAATATTTCGCTGCCGTTGAGCCAATTAAAATTGACGATGCTTATAAAAAAAAAATCAGCTTCACGCTGTATCCCGCACATAACAGGGTAGGCAGAGAGAATGTAGTGTTAAGACAGAGCGAAGAAATTAAAATATTAATAAATAATAAATCATTCCCTCGAGTGAGGATCGAACCCACAAGCGTCGCGTTACAGTTTCACCCTTGTGCCCCTGCGCCATGACGGCATCTAATCTAAATTATGCTTATAATAAGTACCCAGTAGTTGCTAAAGTAGGTTTGAATCCCACATAACTTATATCAATAAAAATAATATAAAGCTGAAAAGTTTGTTTGGTTGAACGAGTTAATCTCGGGAACTACTGGTTTCAATTGAAAAAATATATATTATACTTCTTATTATTTTTAGCTTCACACTGTATCCGGCACACAACAAGGTAGGCAGGAGAAGCCTGGGATCATAGTGTTAAGACACTCCGTTGCCATTAAGAAACTTCCGTTCCCACATTTCGCAGGAATTGTGTGTTGAGTGGCGGAACTAAACGCCGCGCTTAAAATATTTTTGTGTTAAATGATTCCATAATCGAAAAAGGCTAGTGGTTATATAACTTTACGTTTATAACTTCCAAGTAATCCACTATAGCTGCGATCAGTTACCTAGGATACCTTGAAAGTGTCATGTGTTGTAAATAAAGAACATTTCCTAGTTATTTCTATTTGCCAACGGAGGCAATGCAGCACTTTGCGCCGAAAAATTATACACACCATGGTTGTGGATTCGATTCCAACTCTATTAAATGATTATATTAAAATTATTTTTATTTTCAAGAACTGATAAGACAAAGTGCGGTATTAAGGTAACAAGCTTTGAGAGATATAACATACCATTTGTCTGCTTGGCAGTTCTCCTAAAATTGTTATTTTTAACCAAAAATCATGTATTTTTTAAAACCAGCGTGTAAAGCCGTAATTTTGCTGTGAGATGTAAGCTTGGACATAATAATGCACGTTTATTGAAATGGCATCTATGAACAACCCCTTTATTTATTATTTATTTATTTATTTAATACTTTATTACACCAACTTAAAAATAAAAATATACAAAGAAAACAATAGAAAAGTATGGTGTAAAGGCGGCCTTATCACCACAGGTGATCTCTTCCAGGCAACCCTTACCATTAAAAAGATCAGAGAATGTGTGGATATTGGCTGGTGTACAAATGATAAAATATGTTATTCTAATATGATATACCTACATAAAAAAA
>JAAIXJ010001806.1:169526-185976 GCA_013403705.1 Heliconius hermathena | reverse complement strand
AAAAATAAAATCCGAGAAAAATTCACGAACAAAATTTAGGTACTACGTAAATTTTTAGTCATAGCTGGTTTAAACATTAAAAATTCTTCACACGACCCATCAGTGAGTACTAGTACTATTAGAAATATGTCTAAGATTCAGGACTACAGCCTGAAATCAGACCCATTCGTCTACTCTAAAAGCTAATAATCATTGTCTTCAGCTACTTTTCTTCCAGCGTCATTGCCATCTTTTACTATTTTACTGGCAATGACGTCGCAACCAATGATGTTTTTACATAAAACACGTTGGAATTTTATGAAAAACTCATTCAAAGTACATGAAATTTGCTGGTTACAGATTTGTTGAAAATGTCAATATAAGTATATATTAACGATTGCCGAAACATTTTTAATCTATAAGTAGCAAATAAAGATATCAATGACGATTCATGTGCTAAAATTAGGAGAATCCAATTTAAGACTTATTTATAAATTGTTAAAGCATCCGTGGCGGCAGTTGCACCGTCGGAAATTAAAGCTCTGCATGCTAACATTATTATAAGCCAAAATAAACACTACGTTAGATAACGTATTTTCGTGGCAATATTTAAAACAAAAGCTCGCTCGATCAATGACCCTATTTTTATAAACTTTTTTTGCGATCGATTTTTGTGTAGTTACACTTAAATTATAAGCACGTTTTATTATGAAAACCTTTAAGTATGCACTTATTTCATTAAAAATAGCAAATAAAATTAATATAGTTTAATTACGAATATTTTTGAAAAGAAATGAGCTAAGAACACACCAAATCTCCAAGTAAAATATTAAATTTTTTTAAGGTTTTTTCTTAAAATATATTTTTATATATACTAAATCATTAAACTTATCTAGACGACTTGTTTATTAATTAGTTAAGTGTTTAATATGATATTCATTTTATTAAAATTATTTACTATTAATGAGTAATCACAAGGAAATTAAAATTTGTGCGTTTTGGAGAACTGCCATGCTATATGTTGGATAAGCGTAAAATGAAAAAAAAAGGTATAAATTTTAACACTTTTCTTACGACTCGTTTGTGTAAATAGAACGGAGAAAATAATAATTTATCTCTGATATCATATTCACTTTGACTCAATGTTCAATTTGACTCAATGTCTCGTTTTCAAAGCGGATTTGATTCTATTCCCGAGAACGAACTATTTCCATTTTCTTGCGGAGGTAAGAAGATAAAGCGCGACGTTGAGTATTTTTGTTTTATTTTTTTTTATGGAAAAGACAAGGCAAACGAGCGTTCGGGTCACCTGATGATAAGTGATTACCGCCGCCCACGACCCCGTGCAACACCAGAGGAGCTACAGGTGCGTTGCCTGCCTGTAAGGTGGGTTGGGCGCCGGAGCCCGGCATTACCTGATGCGAAATGCAGTGGCATAAAGCACTACTTCACGCCGGTTTTAAATGCCGGGGGTTGTAATGATCCGGTTGAGTCTGCCCATGCATGTTACCATTGCTGGCGACTTGACTCTACCACACGTACTTTAGTCGCCTCTTACGACACCACCAGTACCAGGATGATCCTATTCTAGGCCAGGATCACACGGCACATTTCAGCGAAAAATAGAGAACGGAGTGTCTTAACACTTTGTTGCCCCAATCCGTAAGTAATATTACAAATTAAACGTAATAAATGGTCAATTAAATATATTTAAAGTTCGGAAGGCATATACTTTAGTTTTAAAATAATGGAACTAATTTAGCTTTCTAGGAATGAAGACAAAACTACAGCGAACGCTAAGTGCATTCTGCGACTGTTGACCGGTGAAATATAGCGGTAAGTAGAGTAACTAACTACTTTGTATTTACTACATACATTTCATTGTTTTTTCTGTAGTTATATTATATATGTGTTTTAAATTTTGTTTGTATCCCGCACTTAACAGGCATTAGGCAGAAGGAACGTGGGAACCCGGTGTTAAGCTACTCCGTTCTTATAAAAACACGTTCCCTAATTCTGAATGCATTGCGTGTGTAGTGGCGGATTTCACACTGCGCTGAACTCGTTACAAGAGCGAGGAAATGAAGATATTAAATATTTCATTTTCTTGAGTGGAAATTGAACCCACAGCCTGTTGAGCTTACGTTACAGTCTCGATTGACGCATATATATTTTAATAAGAGTGGATTTTTAAAGAAAATTTCATTAATGAAGAACATAGTGCGGAGAAGCTAAAGATATAGTCATTGACAAAACAACACGATTTCACAATGTGAAAAATACAATATATTTTTTTGAGATTCGCACTGTATATAGCAGTGTAGGCAGAGGGAACCTAGTTAAGACACTCCGTTACCGTTCGCAATTTTCGGGACCTTACGTGTTGAGTTGCATAAGACAACGCCGCCTTTATCTTATTGTTGCAGGAAATTAAAGCGACTGGGGGAATGCCTCAAGTGGAAACCGAGTTCACAACTTCCGTGTTTACAGTCAATGTATAATACAATTACAATTATGACATTATAGAATTAGCTTAATCCATACCAATTTTTTAAATTAAAAATCGAAGCTACGACCATCTCTTCTATAGTCGGGAAGTTGAAACTACTAAATAAATAATAAAAACTAAAGGAAATAATATTTCCAACATGTTTTCCTCCACCTCAGCTTGATGGACGCTTGTGAAGCATACATTTAACTCAACGATACGTCACTAATGTGGTTATGCGAGAGTTCAAACGCTACGCTGGGCATGGTTATTTCATTTCTTGTATGTGGTTGTATGTATAGGTATAATATCAATTACTTTTTTAATGCTTCCCGATGTATCCCACATACTAGTAAAGACAGAGGGAACCTGATGCTGAGACACTCAGTTCCCTTTTTTAAGTTGCATTTTTTGAGACATTGAGTGTAGAGTAGCGAAAATCAACGCTCCGGCGTTGCTTTGATGTCAACGCGAAGAAATGAAAATATTACATATTTAATTTAATAGAGTGGAGATCGAACCCACAAACAGCCGTTTCACACACTTGTGGCCCTGCGTCACGACAACTGCTATAGTAGATAATATTTTTTAAAATTGATTTTGATTCTAAAAACTTAATAAATATGGTGTCTAGACTGTAAAAAAAATATAATAAAACATTGTCTTACGACATCTTTAATAATAGTTAAGATTATATTATAATGTATTTAAGCGCGGCGTTGAGTTCTGCCACTCAATACGCAATGCCTCCAGAAATCGGCAGAAAGTGGGGAACGGAGTGTCTTATCACTAGGTTCCCTCTGCCTACCCTACTGTGTGCGAGATACAGCGTGAAGCTGATTTCGATTTGATTGTTTTTAAACCTAAATTGCATTAACTAGTATCTCATATACCACCTAACAGTACCTTCTCCTTGCACCAATCTACAGTCAAATAAATACAACTAAATATAACATATGTGCCTATATCAATTTTCCATATTATATTCGCTTTGAACGGAATGCCATTCGAGGCTTTACACTGACTTGCCAGTGTTCTGAACGCTTGAAATTGTATGAATGTCTGTCTCAGTGAGTTATTGGGGTGTACGTGGCGGGATAGTGAATGCGCCGTTTACAAACTTGCTACTAAATCGTATCCATTTGCATCTTTATTACATTTTTCGAGAACTACCCATATTGGGTGCGTTTACCTTTTAACGTGAATTGTGATTTATGTTAAGATTAAAGTTTTGTTAACGTTTGAAAAGTTAAAAAGCTATTGAATTGAAGGAATATATCGTAAGTAATAAATGAGGCCAGTCGTGGCGCAGCGGGACAAAGTGTGACTGTAAAACCGACTGTTTGTGGGTTCGATCCCCACTCGAGGAGATGAAATATTTACTTAAATGTATATTTCCATTACTTCGCTCTGGTATCGAGGCTAAGCGCGGCGTTGAGTCCTACCACGCAACACGCAATGCCTCCAGAATTCGGCAGAAAGTGGGGAACGAGTGTCTTAACACTAGGTTCTCTCTGCCTACCCTGCTGTGTGCGGGATACAGCGTGAAACTGAAAAAAAAAGTACAAGTAACAATGTGCTATTTAATTACAAGTAATGATAAATGGCTAAATGCATCACAAGCCGAAGACTTAGTTCGATTGTCTCTCTATCGTTTGTACCGCGCTCTCGACTCAGGTGGAACGTGACAAAGATTCATACTTTTTTCGTACGTGCAACTTGTATTCATTGATTTATAAGACGTTATCACGCCAAAAGAAACTTGGGCGTACAACTTTATATGCAATGAAGATGTAGGCGGAATGTGGGAGTCGTTGGGATCTTTCTGCCTACTCAGCAACTCTTAAAAAATGTTTTTAGTTAAAGAATTATGAAACAGTGAGGAGGCCAGTCGTGGCGCAGCGGCACAAAGTGTGACTGTAAAACCGACTGGTTGTGGGTTCGATCTCCTCTCGAGGAGATGAAATATTTACTTAAATTTATATTTTTATTTCTTCGCCCTGGTGTCGAGGCAAAAGCGCGGCGTTGTGTTCTGCCGCTTAACACGCAATGCCTCCAGCATTCGGCAGAAAGTGGGGAACGGAGTGTCTTAACACTAGGTTCCCTCTGCCTACCCTGCTGTGTGCGGGATACAGCGTGAAGCTGATCAAAAAAATATGAAACAACGAAAAGCAAACAGAATATTGTAAGAAAAAGACAAATAAAAATCTACTATACAAATAAGAGAAATGTTATATTACAGTTTTATGGCTCTGTACCTGTCTATACACTCTTTCTTTAAATATTTACTTTAGAAAAAGTTTGCATTGACTACATGTAACATATTTAAAATGTTTACCCGTCTGCGCATGTTGCGTTGAAAACGAATGAAAGAATTTCAATAGAACTATATTCAGCATGGTATATGGCTGTGATTTTTGTTGATATTTTATAAACTAGTTGTCTCCCGCAACTTTATTTGAGTGAATATTAATATAATACGTAAAGTAAGAAAATATCCTTTTTTTTGAGGCCATTCGAAGCTCAGCGGCACGAAGTGTGCCTGTAAAACCGACTGGTTGTGGGCTCGATCCCCACTCGAGGAGATGAAATATTTACTTAAATTTATATTTCCATTTCTTTGCTCTGGTGTCGAGGCTAAGCGCGGCGTTGAGCTCTGCCACTCAACACGCAATGCCTCCAGATTTCGGCAGAAAGTGGGGAACGGAGTATCTTAACATTAGGTTTCCTCTGCCTACCCTGCTGTGTGCGGGATACAGCGTGAAGCTGATTTTTTTTTTATCAAAAAACTCTCAGTGATCCACTTCATTCCCTAGCATGTAAAATTTTAACTTACTCAGTCCAGTAATTTCGACTATGCGTAGTCTATCAGTCACTCGGTAACGTAAGAGTTTTGCATTTCTGCATCACACTATGCCAGTCCAGGTCAACAGCATTAAAATTCATTCAAAAAAAAAGGCTCACGCTGTATTTTGCAATGTAGATAAAGAGAATCTAGTGTCAATACTAGGTTCTGTGGTTGTAAGCTATATTAGTTTTAAAATTTACTTATTTTATATTTAGTGGGAAATAGAGTGTCTTAACACTAGATTCTCTGTATATCCTGTTGTGTGCGGAATACAATGTGAAGCTGATTTTTTTGCATTTTATAAAATGCAAAAAAAATCAGCTTCACATTCTATTCCGTTATAACAGAACTCAGAACAAAATAATATTCTTATTTATTCAATTAAATATGTAAATTTTCCTGAAATGATTAAAAAGTGTATAACGTCCGTTTATCCCATAAAAAGTTATTAAAATAAAATACAAGCAAGTATCTTTATTTATACATTATTTTTTTCATAGTGAAGACCTTCGTGGCGCATTGATTTAATTTATTCTCATTTGTCACCCTTAGTAAGATGAAACGCAGCGTTGCGTTCGGCCATTGGACAGCGCAAAAAAAATTAAGAATATAATGGCTTAATATTACGTTCTCTTCGTTCATGAAAATAGTAAAAATTTCAATTCATCGGGTGGAAATCAAACCCATAAACTGCCTGCACCACGACTGGGCTCAAAATTCCCAATCGACTCCTAAATAACCAAACGTATGTACACCTAATCCTATATGTATTAGTAAAAACACGATAATTTCCACTGGTTTCAATGCCAGTCGAGCAAATTGGATGTTCAACCACATTGAAAACCAAAGTTTGTTATTGAAAGCAAAATAATATGAGCTGACCGCAAATGAAATCTATTAAAGTAGTTCGTAATATTGTGTGTTTCTATTTATTATAATATAGATATAGTGCTATTGCGTTTAACTGTAAACGGGATGGTTGTGAGTTCGATTCCCATTTGGGGGAATGAATTATTTAATATTTTCATTTAATCGTTCTAGTAGGGCAAAGCGTTAGAACTTGGGCGGGAACTGAACAAACATATACAAAACAAAAATATATTTTTTCCACCAGTCCTGATATGCAAGAAAAATTTTTAAGCTCTTAAAGCTGCTTAATATTATCTCCCTTTTCCAGTTTATAGAGTTAGATTCGAGTCCAGTTGAGGTGAAGGGCCACAAAGTGTGACTGTAAAGGTGACGGGTTGTGGGTTCGATTCCCACTCGAGATAATGAAACATTTAATATTGTCTTTTTGCGAGACACAGTGGCCCTTAAAAAAAGGTTAGATAGATAGGGCATTCGACGTTACAACAAACATTATTATTTTATATAGAAAAGGCTTTACGAAAAGTGACTTTTCATAGATTATTTTTGACTACAATTTTTAAAAATATTAGAGATTTTAGAAAATTAAAAATATTACGTTACAATACATGCACAGTACTATATTTAAATTAGTCTTCAAAATTAAAAAGAGCTTAAAACCAATACAAAAAAAAATAACTTCACAATTTATCATTCATTCAAAACAAAGGAATATTTATTTTTTGTCAGTTATTATATATTCATGGTTTTATAATGTAATGGGCGTTTCATTTAATCACGCGAGGGTGGTTTTAAATTAAAAACAATCTACCCCTTTTGTTCGAAATGAGGTAAAAAATGAGAAAAATATAATTAAATGACCGATCCCTGGATATAACAATAATTTTAATTATTTAGCATTTGCTATTGTGCATTTATTTACATTTATATATTTATTTCCTCGCTTTGGTGTCGAGGCAAAGCGCGGCGTTGAGTTCCGCCACTCAAATCGCAATGGCTCGAGAGTTCGGCGGAAATTGGGGAAAGGAGTGTCTTAACACTAGGAATACAGCGAACTGTTTTTTTTTTGTTTTGTGTAATATTGTATATATTATTTCTTAAGTGTGCCAATTAAATATATCAAAAAAGCGTAATATATATTATATTGTTATTGTTTACTATCACTTATTTAAAGATTTATAAAGGAAGAATGAATGGTGAGAGAGGCAGAGGAACCTCGAAACCTCGATTGACCTTCGAGAACATAATATTGAATGGAGGAATGTCTCGCTAAAAGCATAAGAACACCCTTGAGGGTAGGTATGATGAGGTTGATGACAGTGGACAGGTAGACATCTGTAGCAATCGAGTCCTCAGCGTTTAATGCTCTGTTATTCCCGCTAGGGATAATGCCAACAATTACTTCAGCTTCTTGCAGTATCCTGCACATAGCAGGGTAGGCAGAAGGTACCTGGGAACCTACTGTATAGACACTCCGTTCCCATAGAAACACTACCGTTCCCGACTTTCCGCAGAATTTTCGAGGACTTGCGTGTTGAGTGGTGAAACTCAACGCCGCGCTTTGCTTCTTTACCTGAGCAAGATAATGAGGAAATTAGATATTTTGTTCTTCCAAATGAGAATCAAACCCACAGCTGTTACGTTTACAGTCACCTTTGTACCGCTAGGCCAAGGCCTTGGAGAATATTTTTATAAAAGAAAAGTTGTTTACAAGTAACACGCGTTCTGCGAAATTCCAAAATAGGGATTAGTAATTACTTTAACGTGGCGTGTCTAGACGTAACTATGTTGTCTAAGGGCGTTCTCCGAATTATATAGAGCTGTTAATATGAATACAGATCTTTATTTTTACCAATGAAATAATTAACATTAAGCCCAACTTTATAAATAAAAAGAATTGAAATGTTGTTAGTTCCACCGATACAAAAATGGTTCAAAAATCAAAATATATTTAAAGATTTTTATATTTTTTTTGGATTTCATTTGGATACGGAAGTGTCTTAATGGGAGCGGACAGTCTTAGCATTAGGTTCTCAGTTTCCATCTGCTACTTACGGGACACAGCGTGAAACTGAAAAATACATGTTTTTTCACATAGCAGTTCCCTATTTAGACGAAATTACAGCCGACCGTGATAAGCTCGTCGCCAATTTTCTATTCTTTTAAAGGTTATTGTAGCGGTTGTAGCATAGCGGCACAGCATCTAATGAATTAATGTCATTTCCTCGCTCCTGTAACAAGACAAAGCGCGGCGTTAAGTTCCGCCACTCATATAAGACTAATTATATCATGTATCTCTACCTACCTAGCCTATGGGTTAGGTACCTATAGCTCCATATAAATATTATTATTTTACTTTTTTTACCGTGTTTCACTTCACTTACACACACATAAACGAGTATACATACACTACAGACTTGACGCTAGGTTTCCTCTGCCTAGCTTGTAATATGCGGCATACAAGGCGTTTATATCCATCTCATATAAACATTTATTCACTTATATTAAAATTATGGAACAAAAACCGGACAAGCGCGAGTCCGGCTCGCCTATCGAGGGTTCCGTACAAAAGTTGAAGGTCTGGAGCTTTTTCTGAAATTCAGACTTAGCTTACCCAGAGCCGTTTCATCTGATACCACGTTTAAGCTAGCGGGTTTAATACCAAATTTTTCCCTCTTTTCAAGGCTAACTATTATTTTTAAGCATGTATAATTTGCCAAATTTCATAATTCTAGGTTAACCGGAAGTACCCTATTCATTTTGATTAATATATATTTATATATTATTTATAGCGTTTTTTGCTAAACACCAATAAACGACTATATCTACTTATTTTAGAAAAATACTTATTTTATACTTATTTTAGAAAACGTATAAAAATTTGAACGCAGCGGGACTCGAACCCGCGCCTCCTGGAAACCGACCAGGTTCTTTTCGTTCTTTCTTTCCTAAGTGTGGAATAACACTTTAAAAATGTTTAAAAACGACTATATCTATTTTTTAAGTAAATGTAGAAATACGCTTTCTTTCCAGAAATGATGGGACCATAGATCTAAGTATATGGTTTGAATTTCGACAAAGACAGACAGATAGACAGGCAGACAACAAAGTGATCTTATAAGGGTTACTTTTTCTTTTTAAAAAGTACAGAACTCTAAAAACTAATAATATCATAAAATATTACACAATTTAAAGACATCACATTTATATATTTACTTCAAATATTTCATCTTCCATTATATTTCACATTTATTGAACCCTATCTGTATACCGAACATTCTATGGATATCGTAAGCATGTCGACCTTCAGCTTTTCGAGGGAAGAACGGTCGGACGTTGAATATATTAAATAGTTTCTACGCTCCCATATTATATTTATTGGTAAAGAATAATGCTAAAAAAATATATTGATTTTCATATTTTTTAATTATGCAGATAATTCACTTGTATTTATAAATCGCTCTCAAGTTTGAGAACGGTTAATCCATCGAGATGCCATTTTCATTACTAGATATTAATTTATGAATGAAAACAGCATCTCAAGGTCGGTTTCAGACTTGAGAGCGGCCTCTAAATACGGGCCTAAGTGTTCGCGTCAATTATTTCCGGGATATAAAATAGCCTTTAGCTTTTCTCGTTAAATGGACTATACAAAACATTTTTTTTTTTCAATTTGAGAACCGTTAAGTCCAACAAACGTTTCAATTTTTAATATTACTATAGATTTTGGATTTTCATTTATGCGGGATACGCATAAAATGTATCATCGACATTGAAAAAATATTGGCGCATATACAAAGAGTGTGATTGCAAGCGCCGTGGTAGTAGGTTCGATTCTCATTCGGTAGGTGGGTAGCTTCACTGTATTTCGCGTTAGCAGAGTAGAGGGAAGGACTGCCCTCTAGACTAATTACAAACATATTTTAATTAAATCAAAAGGTTAAACTCAGTTAGTATTAACTTGTATTATTTATTAATCGAGGCGTACTGGAAAGTTGAATCATTTAATATTTTCATTTCTGTGCTCTGTATACAAAGACAACGTGCGGCGTTGAGTTTCGCCGCTCAACGTGCAATGTTTTGAAAATTTTGTTGAAAGCGGGGAACGAAGTACTTAATAATATTTATATATATACTTAATACTAGTTTCCCTTTGCCTATACTCGGAATACAGCAGAACGTCAAAAAATGTGTCACACTCCAACTGTTTTACAAATACTATTGTGTTATCAATTATTTCTATTAAATAAACATTATTTCGAAACCTATATAAAGTTGCCTACTTTACCTATTTTACAAATAAAACTTCAATATTTTCTTACAATTGCTACAAAATTTACTTTATTAACTCCATGTAAATATAAGTGAATATGAACGAATGAAGACAATTTTAAAAGGCGGAGCAGGAAGCGAAGGCGGGCCCGAACAGCCTGCAGGAAACGTCACAGACTAATCAGACGTCGCTGGGGAAATTAGCTTTGATTTGAAATTTTTTCACATATTCTATACCGTATTTTAGAAAAAAATTAAATCAGCTTTACGCTGTATTCCCCACATAGCACGGTAGACATAGGGAACCTAGTGTTAAGACAACCTTCTATACTGTTTAATATAAGAAATATTATTTGATATGCGTATGAATATACATGTATGTATGTATGTATGTATTATATTATGATGGTAATCTAAACTTCTATACTACTATTGTAAAGCTGAAGAGTTCGTTTGGTTGAATACGCTATTTTTTTATGGAAAAGACGAGACAAACAAGCATACGGGTGACAGTAAGTGGTCAACGCCGCCCTCGACCTCGTTTAACACCAAAGGAGCTACAGGTGCGTTACAAGCATTTAAATACCTACTTAGAAAAACAGCTTTACGCTGTATCCCGCACACAGCAGGGTAGGCAGAGTGTACCTAGTGTTAAGACACTCCGTTCCCACTTCCCGCCAAGTTCTGGAGGCATTTTATGTTAAGTGGCGACACTCAACGCCGCGCTTAGTCTCGACACCAGAGCGAAGAAATGGAAATATAAATGTATAGTAAAAATTTCATTTCCTCGAGTGGGGATCGAACTCACAACCAGTCGGTTTTACAGTCACACTTTGAGCCCCTGCGCCACTGGCCACTACTACTACTTAGAATTGAAAAATTATTTTTGTGTAGAATAGTATATTTATGAGAAAAGCTATAAGATCCATTACATTACGTCATCTCGTACGCTTAAAATGTGCCATACGTTTCAAATTCTTAGTTATTTCTGTTTCACCACTAGGCGTACAGCGTGTGCATGTACTTCGAAGTTTTAAATGTATCTTTAAAACCTCAGGCCAGTCGTACAGGGTCACAAAGGTGCGAATGTAAACGCGACAGGTTGCGGGTTCGACTACCATTCGAGGAAAAGAAAAAAAAAATCATTTCCTCATTCTGGTAACGAGGCAAAGCGTGGTGTTAAACTCCGCCATTCACCACAGCAGCAGTACATCCAGTGCCTTGCCGGAACGGAAATGTTTTAATGGGATGGGAAATATACTCCGTAGTATATTTACCTTAGGTTCCCATGTTCCTTCCGCGTACCTCGCGGGATAGTGCGAGATATAGTGTGGAGCTATAATCAAAAACGAAGTAGATTGCTTAACATTCATTCTTCTTATTTTGTTTTACGTAATACAATAGGATTATTAACAATTCAATTTTTATAAATATCTCATACAGCTATATATAGCCTGCAATAATCGAACTAGCTACGGTTTAGTTTTCAATTCTATTGAAATGAATAAAACAATTTAGTTTTGAAAATTTTATAATGTTTTTACAATGTTAAACAATAGAATATTTTATAGCTTCCATATTTTTATTGATATTGACAGAAATACTGGCTTACAGCATGTTTTTATATTTATTTCATATGCATATAGATGGCATTATATGCGGATATAATCTATTGATATTACTGTCGTAGCATAAACATGCGGTTGTAAGCGCGGCGGTTGTGGGTTCGAATCAGTCTCGTAAATTATTTGAATTTTTCAGTTTCTTGATTTAGTAACGGGACAAAGCGCAGCGTTGAGTTCCGCCACTTATTACGCAATTCACGTTGAGAATTCGGCGGAAAGTGCGGAGTGGAAGTGTCTTAGCGAAAACGGAGTGTTTCAACACTTAGTTCTCATATTTTCTCTGCTTACTCGTATGTGCGAGATATAGCGTGAAGCTAAGTAGAATATATACGTTTGTACATATCAATTCATGTTCTAATTTTAACTGTTTATGATCCCCATTTGGTTGAAACCTTGACGAATGATTATATTATCATTTTAAATGCGAAATTTAAAAATTAACTACCAGATTCTTTAAATTTAGAGTTAGTTTCTGTCCAAATTTTCAGGACATTGACCTGTTGGGAGCTACAACTTAACGTTGCGTTCTCTTTTGTTACCAGATCGAAGAAATAAAATTGATTGATATGCTCGAATGAGAATCGAACCCACAACTATCGTGTTTACAGTTAGTGATTGTGCTGCTGCGCCATGATGATTTCAATTTTAACAGCTTATAATTGAGATCATCATCATCAAATGAGACATCTTATTTCTAATTAAAAATATATACAAATACATATAAATTTGAGGCTAGTAGTGGCGCAGCGGCACAAAGTGCAACTGTAAAATCGGCTGGTTGTGGGTTCGATCCCCACTCGAGGAGATGAAATAATTACTTAAATTTATATTTCCATTTCTTCGCTCTGGTGTCAAGGCAAAGCGCGGTGTTGAGTTCTGCCCCTCAACATGCAATGCCTCCAGGATTCGGCAGAAAGTGGGGAACGGAGTGTCTGAACACTACGTTCCCTCTGTCTACCCTGCTGTGTGCGGGATACAGGTGAAGCTGATTTATTTGATTTATTATTTTACATATAAATTCAATGAACAAATTTAAATGAGGATGTAGCAACTGAGTTCCAACATGGATACTGTCAAATGTGAGCGACAAAATTAATTATAAGACTACAGACTGGCGACTAACATGCGAATTAAATTGCGAGCAAAAATCCTGAACACGCCATTGATTTGTCCTTAAATACTTGGGCCAGTTATTTTCTAATTCTATTATCTGTATATAAAGGGACGTATTCTATTTTGTGACAGCTTATTGTAAGATGGATTTATAGGATTGTAACCTTAACATGTTAAGGCATGTTATTAAAAAAAAACACAGCTATACAGCATGCTAATAAAAATAAATCTATTTTCATATCATATTTTTTAACATTATGCTTTATTGCTCAGATAGCAGGATAGGCTGAAGGAACCCAGTGTTAAGACACGCCATTGGACAAGTTCCATCTAATTTTCAAGGCTTTGCATGTTGAATTGAGGAAGTTAACCCCGCGCTTTATTTAGAGTGTGGAAATGAAAATAATTTCAATATAATCATTTCCTCGAGTGGGATTCGAACCCACAACCACTGCATTTACAGACCAACCCTCTTTGACTGCGCTACGAGGGCCTCAAGGCTAATTAACATATTATAAAAAATGTAATTCTAAATTAATTTAGAAAAATCAAATCTAATTTTATGAAGTACCGAACCAACTAAATGCATACACTATGATTGTCCTAAGAGCGTTCATCATGCAACCGGCGTTAATAGCTGGGACTACTATGTTATACTATAGTAGATATGCACTAAGAGATATATACATATATAATAGCTATAGAATATGGAGATGTCTTCGATATTGCTCTATTAGTATAGAGGAATTGTATTAATTATTATCGGAAATACTAGAAATGCATTATGCTGTATTAGATGTGATGAGGCCAGTCGTGGCGCAGCCGCACGAGGTGTGACTGTAAAACCGACTGGTTGTGGATTCGATCCCCACTCGAGGATATGAAATATTTACTTAAATTTATATTTCCATTTCTTCGCTCTGGTGTCGAGACTAAGCGCGGCGTTGAGTGTCGCCACTTAACATAAAATGCCTCCAGAACTTGGCGGAAAGTGGGAACGGAGTGTCTTAACACTAGGTACACTCTGCCGACCCTGCTGTGTGCGGGATACAGCGTGAAGCTGAAAAAAAAGAAAAAAAGATGTGATGATAGATTTTGAGAGACTGTTCTATAATTTTGAGATATTATATATATTTCAATTACAACGTTTGTATATCATATTTCTGTCGAAAATATAGATTTAGTGGCAAAGAAAAACATTTAAATTTACGTTTCGTTACGTTTAAAAATCGTTTGTAACGTCAAGTCTGAGTAAGCTGTCAATATTGTTATATATATGTCAATTCGTTTGTTAGAACAATCGAATGAAGTGGTATACTTGGGAAGTATGTTCAGTAGAGATGGAAGATACGAGATGGATGTGGAAAGGCGTATTGCTGCCGGTAACAGGGTTAATGGAGCCTTAGCTGCATTGATGAGACAGCGAAACGTCAGCACAACTGCGCGTTTGACCGTACACAATGCAATTTTGGTACCGACTCTGTTATACGGCAGCGAAACTTGGGTATTACTGAAGAAGAATGAAACAAAAATGAATGCTGTGGAGATGCGATCTTTACGTAGGATATGCGGAGTCAGATTAGCTGATCGAATCCGCAATGAAGATGTACACAGAATGGCAGGTACTAGCGAGGAGGTCACGGTGAGAATGACGAAAAACGTACTCAGCTGGTTTGGGCACGTCGAACGAATGAGTGATGAAAGAATGGCAAAAAAGATTTATGATGGAAAAGTAACTGGTAAGAGAGGTAGGGGGAGACCTCGGTTTACCTTCGAAAACCTTCCTCCAGTATCAAAGATACTGGACGTGTCACGTAATAAGCATGAGGACTCCCTGGATGTATGAAGAGGTTGATGACAGTGGACGAGGCAAAAGAGGTATGTAGAGACCGCAGCGTTTGGCGCTCCGTTCTCGCTGACTACCCCGTTAGAGATAAAGGCTAAATGAAGTGACTACGTGAAGCTAAATATAAATGTAAAATGTAAAAAAATCGTTTGTTTACCAAGGCGTGACGTCAATCGCACTGATTGGCGCTCAACATACCATGGCGGCTTGTCGTATGTTGTAGTTATATTTTTTTTAAATATTTATTAGATAATAAAATAAATGCATTTTTTGTAGTTTATTAATAGAGTATAAATAATTGAATCCATTATTTTAGTGATATTTATTAGTTGTCATGATACATATTAAGATTATGAATTTCGATGTGACTTAGGTCTATGCTTCGTACATGTATTCGTAGATGTCATGTAGATGTCTCTAAATTTTCCCTGGTAGATAGAGCGCGACGTTGAGTTCCGCCTTTGCCTATGTGCCTACGCCTTTGCGACAACACACAATGTCTCGGAAATTGGGAGGTGCGTGGGAAACTAGTATCTTAACACTAGCTTCTTCTGTATAACCTGAATTATACAGGATACAGCGTGAATCTAAAAAATATATGGGCTGTTCTCCTAAAAATGTTATTTTTAACCAAAAAAAGTGTAATTTTTAAAACCAGCGTGTAAAGCCGTAATTTTGCTGTGAGATGTAAGCTTGGACATTATAATACACGTTTATTGAAGTGGCATCTATGAACAACCCCTATTTATTTTATAAATGGAATTTTTAAAAAATGTGTTAAATCGGACAATGACGATTAGTGTAGAATAATGATTAAGCAACTGGAGAAAAATCATTTTTCTCCAGCGCTGGTACCAATAATGATTCTTTACAACATAATTGAAATTAAATACTTACTTATTTAGCTTCACGCTGTAATACTAGTGGGAAAGTCAGAGAGAACGGAACCCCAAACGCTACGGTCTCTATATACCTCTTTCACCTCGTCCTCTATCATCAACTTTTCATACATGCCATCTGGGGCGTCCTCATGCTTTTTACGTGATTTTTCTCCTTCATTATCTTTGATGCTGTATTTTCGAAGGTCTATCTTTATTACCGCTCACTTTTTCTTCATTAATCTTTTTTGCTTTTCCTTCATCATCAATCCATTTTCACGTTCTATTATATTCTCACCGTGAAAAGTATGATTGACTTATTCCTAGCGGATCAGTATATTTAAGGTTAAGTTGTGGACACACGAGTGCCTAGGATGCTATCTTGGGAACAGACCAATATGTAATCGTTGCTATAATAAGGAGTCTGTTTCATTTTGAGGTACGAGACGTCCAAACTTGGAGTCGAATTATCGCATAAGAAGCTGGAAGTTTTAAGATCCATCGATCAAAGAGGAATAAGTACTTCCAAAATAT
>JAAIXJ010001806.1:157123-168882 GCA_013403705.1 Heliconius hermathena | reverse complement strand
ATAGCTGCAGCTATGACTAAAAATTCTTCACACGACCCATCAGTGAGTACTAGTACTATTAGAAATATGTCTAAGATTCAGGACTACAGCCTGAAATCAGACCCATTCGTCTACTCTAAAAGCTAATAATCATTGTCTTCGCCTACTTTTCTTCCAGCGTCATTGCCATCTTTTACAATTGTACTAGCAATGACGTCGCAACCAATGATGTTTTTACATAAAACACGTTGGAATTTTATGAAAAACTCATTCATAGTACGTGAAATTTGCTGGTTACAGATTTGTTCAAAATGTCAATATAAGTATATATTAACGATTGCCGAAACATTTTTAATCTAAAAGTAGTAAATAAAGATATCAATGACGATTCATGTGCTAAAATTAGGAGAATCCAATTTACGACTTATTTATAAATTGTTAAAGCATCCGTGGCGGCAGTTGCACCGTCGGAAATTAAAGCTCTGCATGCTAACATTATTATAAGCCAAAATAAACACTACGTTAGATAACGTATTTTCGTGGCAATATTTAAAACAAAAGCTCGCTCGATCAATGACGCTATTTTTATGAACTTTTTTTGCGATCGATTTTTGTGTAGCTACACCTAAATTATAAGCACGTTTTATTATTAAAAACTTTAAGTATGTACTTATTTCATTAAAAATAGCAAATAAAATTAATATAGTTTATTCACGAATATTTTTGAAAAGAAATAAGCTAAGAACACACCAAATCTCCACGTAAAATATTCAATTTTTTGAAGGTTTTTTCTTAAAATATATTTTTGTATATACTAAATCATCAAACTTGTCTAGACGCCTTGTTTATTATTTAGTTAAGTATTTAATACGATATTCATCTTATTAAAATTATTTACTATTAATGAGTAATCACAAGGAAATTAAAATTTGAGCGTTTTGGAGAACTGCCAATATATGTATTTGAATTTATGAACATTATTACTTAAACTTTTTAATATCTAAAGTTCCATTTATGACCTACTCACTAAGCATGCCAATACCAAAACTTAGGCTATAAAAAAATTTCAAAACGCAACTATCGAGTGCAGCTTACATACAAAATCTCATTGATATCTTCACATATACGTAATAAAATAGTATTTTACGATCTTTTCAATTGCCGTAATAAATTTTAATTTAAAATGTTATATCTCTGCATTCCGATTGGTGTGTTCGATACATTGAAAAATGTTCCTATATTTTGTTTCAAAAGTGCAACAGTAGTTTATTATGTACTTGACAGTTCGTACGAATAATGTGTCGGTAGTTTTTCAAAGTTTTGAGCATTTATGAGCAACAAATTGGTAGAACCCGTTGTGGTATAGTGTATATTTATATGATAATGAATCAGTCAGTTTTGGACACGCTATTTGATATATTTGTATTTAAATGGCTGTAGAAATTATATGGAGCATATGAAACTGAATTGACATTGAAGATATATACTTAAAAAATAATTAGGCACAACATAGGAGAGAATTTTAAGTATATAGATTTTTTTATATGTTAATGCGACTGCGACTGTAAATGCGACAGGTTGTGGTCTCGATTCCCATTTTAGGAAATTAAATATTTAATATTTTTTGGTAAGGAGGCAAATTCGCGGTGTTAAGTTCCGCTACTCATACGCAATGCCTCCAGAGTTCGTCAGAAAGTGAGACGGAAGTGCCTTTTTGGGAACGGTGTGTCTTATTACATTTGGTTAGGTTCCCGGGTATCCCACATAAATATGGTAGGATAGGCTCAGGAAACCTAGTGCTCCGTTGTTCCTCCAATTTACGAGATATTGCGTTTTGAGTGGCGGAATTTAACACCGTTCTTTGTCTTTTGACCAGAGTGGGTAAATGAAAATATTTAATTTCCTCAAGTGGAAATAGAATTTACAAAAGTCGGGCTTACTGTCACATGCTGTGCCGCTGCGTCGCGACGGCCTCAGTAGTAGGGAATTGTTAGTTATAATAACATTCATAGTATGGAAATATGGAATCGAACTGATAACTATCTACGCAATAGTATATTCAGACACAACTCAACCTCACTGTGACGGTGTTACCATAATTTGAAAATTACGTTCTCCTTTCTTTACGTTCTCCTTTCTTTTTCTTTAGCTTTAAGCATTATCTCGCAAAGTGCCAAACTTAATGTTAAACCACTTCGAATTCGAGACACTGGGTGCTGAGTGGTGAAACTTAACGCGATAATTCGTTTTAATCGAGTGGAGAAATTAAATCATTTTCTTTTCTCCTAGTGGGGATCGAACCCACAACCATACATACAATAGAAAGCTGTCCTTTTGCGTCACCATGGTCATATGTAAAATATATATGAAATATTAAATTAAAGTGTTATTGTTCCAATAAATTTAATTATCGGTACAAAAGCTAAAAATAAATAACTTAATATATTTCAATTTGAAATCGTTACATAGTTGTAAAGCTTTGAATGAACGGTTTTATACAAAATAGAAATTAAATCCACATAGTAATTATAATTTAATTAAATTCTTTTCAAATAATTCAAAATGTTTTTGACGTATATATTAAAATGTCTCTGTTATATTAGTTTTAAGTTTAGAATATTGCGGTTTTTAGTGTTTTGAAGTACTACTCATTTAGGTATAGAAAGATACACGAGAAGGCAGAGCGCCTAGTGTCAAGACATTATGTTCTCTGATTACTTGTAAACAACAGTAACAGAAAAACATTACTTGAAAAATTATCAAATGTCTAAGTATCACGGTTCCCGAGACAACAGCCTGGTGACAGATAGACAGACAGGCAGATAGCAGCAGGCAGAGGCAGTAGGCAGAGGGGACTTAGTGTTAAAACACAGCGTTCACCACATTCCGTCGAATTCTCAAAGCATTGCGTACTGAGTGGCGGAATTCAACACCGCGCTTTTCCTCGGTACCAGAGCGAAGAAATGAAAATAGTCAATATTCATTAAAGTTTAAATAATATTACATTATAAGTTCTGAGCCAGTACGCAAATGAAATCGATAGACGTCTCAGGCTTTAATAGACCTTGTCATGAACACTGGGTCTCGCTGAAATTGAACTGCCATAGCGCAGAAGCTCACACTCGTACTGAGATTGAGACATTATTATTATATTTGTATTGAGTTTCGATAAGCACAATGGAGTGTTGAATTAATAGCAAATTAGTTGAGGTACAGCATGTGGCTTTAAACGTGATGGTAGTAGGTTCGATTTCTAATGGGATTTAAATATTTTTCATTATTTTCGCTTTGGTAACAAATTAACAAGACAAATTAGGTGGTGTTTGAAAAAAACGCTGCCAAAAAAACGGCGTTGAACTTCGCCAACACGAAAATTATGTTATGAAACAAAATAATGCGGAAATGTATTATTATTTTTATATTATTATTAGCTTCACGTTATATCTCGCACTTAGCAGGGTATAGGCGGAAGGAACCTGGCAACCTAGTGTTAAGATACGTCATTTCAATTAAGACATTTCCGTTCCCCACTTTTCCTTAAGCTTTTGGAGAAGGATTCTCGAATGGGAATCGAACTTGTCGCTTTTACATTCACACGCTTGTTCACCTGCGCCACGACTGGCCTCAATCTTATATCTGAACCGTTTATTAAGCTATTCACAACACAACTTTATTATAACTTACTTTCTATATTGGTGGTAAAGTAACTTCGGCTGTAACTAGTTACTACCTTACTGAGGTAAGTTTATCTCTATCATCTTTGGAGGTAGTTCACTTTAATTATCGGGTAGCAAGTTTAGTAAGTCAAGGAAATAACATCTTTACTGGTTTGACCGTTTTGACCTTTGTAAATAATATTAGTTGCAATGTTTGTCTGTTTGTTTTGGGTTAGTGGAAATGTAAGGCTATTCAAAGAATTTGTTATAGCTTCACGCTGTATCTCGCACACAGCAGGGTAGGCACAGGGAACCTAGTGTTAAGACACACCGTTCCCCACTTTCTGCCAGAGGGAAGAGTACGATTTCCGGGGCGCCGCGATTTGAAACTACTGTTAGGTTCTACACGTCAAAATAAAGTGAAAATGAAGAATAAAAAAAATCGATATCTCGCTTCGTTTGCGAGATATCGACTATCAATTTTTTTTTATTTCGTTTTTTGCAAATATTTCCATTTGACAATTTTTGTAGGATATATATGTCAAAATAAAGTGAAAATGAGAAGTAGAAAAAATGATATCTTGCTTTGTTACAAACTTTGTGCGCAATTTTTTTAAAAATGGAACAAAAAATGAAAAATGAAACAATATAAATATAAAACATACAAAATATAAAAAATAACGATATTTATCCTTAGGTATTTTTTTTTTTAAAAAAAAAGGTTAGGTTAGGTTAGAAACAGTTTTCTTATATAATGTTCTTTATAGAAAATTCTATTTCAAAGCGAAAATACCTCTTGCTATTTTTGCAAAAAACAAATATATTCTAAGACTTGCAAGAAATAAATATTTTTTTAGTTTTTCGATAATAGATATCTCGCAAACGAAGCGAGATATAACGCCGCGTTTTGCCTCGACACCAGAGCGAAGAAATGGAAATATAAAGAACTGAAACTATTCCATACATTTTTGAGCCCAGAATGTAAAGAGATGAAAATGGTACGATTTAATAGATTTATTATAGGTACATTCCCTCCCTGAAAACTATATAGGGTATTGCAGTGCCCATTGGCTATCCCACAATTCACACAGCGATACATATCCATAGCGTGGTGGTCGTAAGATCCAAAAGATTTCGGAATCCAGTGGGGAAGGGAGGGTCGTACAAAGTAGGCAAAGTCAAAATCCGAGAAAAACAAAGCAGTAGTCGTTGAAAATATCAAACAAACGGGAAACCACTCAAAACGCATCGACACTAACGTAATGAGAGAACCAAAAAATGCAAAAAATCATTAGACAAGGTGTCATTGTCAATCTGCTGTCACATCTCTCATTTAAAATATGATTGATTTTAATCGATGAAGAATCTAAAACTTATTTTTTTCATTTTCTCCACTTCCAGATTGTCAATTAATTTATTATTTGCTATTCTAAAAATAAAAAAAATTGTAATTTTTTATACCACATTACATTTTGGCCCAAAAGTCTCCTTTGAATTTGGAATTCTTAACTTGTGAAAGGAAACTGAAACTTTTGGGACAAAATTAGAAATTAAAAAATTAAATTTATTTAATTTAATTTTTTTAATTTCTAATAACTCAGATCTCAGTTGCCAAAATGTATATAGTTTTCAGGGAAGGAATGATGTACCTAAATCTATTAAATCATATCATTTTCATCTCTTCTTTTCTCTACATTTTGGGCCCAAAAATGTATGGAATAGTTTCAGTCTCCTTTATACAACTATTCACACATGTATTTGTGTTTCGTTAACCGTAATTTTTTTGTTTGGGTCACTCATTTCACAAATTGAAAAACTTGAAATATCGCGTTATTACGAGAACGAGTTCCACTGTGGCACCAGTGCTGCAGAAACGGCTCGATGGGCTAATAATGTGTATGGTGATCGTATGGCAAAAGAAGCGGATCCACCGCAAAATTGAAATCACGTCCTAGTTAGGTACAGGCTACAGTGTTAGTGATAAAACTGTTTTAATCTACGTGAAGCAAATTGGGAAGATTAAAAAGCTTGAAAGGTGGGTGGATACCTCATGAATTGAATGAAACAAATCGACAAACGCTTTAGAATTTTATTAAGGCGTGTATACTTTTGCTTTTCTATTTCTTTTTTAGTTACATGCTGTATCCTGCTTATAGGAGTGTAGGCAGAGGGAACCTAATTGATATTGTGTGTTGATTGACAGAACTTGTGGTGTTACCACACTGCGGGTAAAAAGTAAACATAAAAAAAGCGTGTTTTACATTTTCCCGTCGTAGCCGAGTAAGTAGAGGAAATATAATGTTAAAACACTTTATTTTCGACTTTCTGCACTATTTTACAGATATTACGTATTGAGTTGCGGAAACTTTTTCTACCAAAGCGGAAAAATTAAAATAATTTCAATATAACCATTTATTTGACAGGGTATCGAACTCACAACCGTCGTTTACAGTCTGAAATTACACCACGACGTCTAAAGCGATCTAATTAAATCCGAATATTCACTAAATTTCACTAACTCTAAATCATGTAAAGTCGTATTATTAAAATTTAATATACGACTCGTTGTAATTGACCATTCAAATTGGAATCCGATTAATATTAGCTTTGAATTGGGACATAACCTATAAAAACTAGCAGCTGGGCTACTTCGTAAAAACTTTGCATGTATTTATATTTATTTTGCAATGATTTATTTGGATGGAGAGCGAAGAAATTGTGCCTTTAATTTGGATGGAAAGTAAAGAACGAAATGTCATGACCATTTTTATGATTTTGGATTCGATTTCCACAATTTTCGGTAGATGAAGCGCGGCATTGTGTTCTTCCACACAATACATAACGTTTCGAAAATATACACACTAGGTTCCTTCTACTTACCATGCTATGTGGAAATAAACATGATGATAATGATTGAGGGCATTGGTTGTGGGTTCGATCTCCAGTCGGAGGAGTTATTATATTATGGTTCATTTCGTTGTTGTTTACTTACATTTTTATTTTTATTTGAGGTAAAGTAATTGATGTGGTCTCTGAGGTACAATTACTCTATACACTTGAGTATAAAAATCGGTTGACATGTTATACGTAAAGCTTATCTTCATCCATACCTATATTATAACTCTGTCTGTCTGTCTGTCTTTTACGCAATCAGGGCCAAACCGCTAATTCGATTGTGATAAAATACTCATATAGAGATACTTGAGGGTCTTCGGATGAACATAGGTTACTTTTTTTCTCATATTGGTAATATTCTCGATATATACTAAGATATTAAAATACGTTTCAATTTGACATGTAATTTATTCTACCATATTAATAACAACCGTCGCTAAGCAACCGTTGCTAGGCAACGAGGAATTATCTATTTATCGTTTTAAGGAAAGGTCGCCCAAAATGAGCTTCCTGAAAGCTTACATGGCGTGCGGTGACTCAACTTTATGAGACATTTAAAAACTATGTTTTACAAAAATATTGTCTTTTAAAAAATCTATTAAAATGCTATGTTTTACAAAAATATTGTCTTTTAAAAAATCTATTAAAAAGTCCACGATGATGTATGTTTATCTCTGATTTTCTTTAGTTTATCTTTTAATATATTTAATTTTTTTTTGGATTATTGTTAATGTATTTTTTATAATTTCGTATTCAATCCCTATCAAAATAAATATAATAGTCACCTTTAGCATTTCACCTATATTAAAATTCTATTTTACTGTAAATTATTCTAATAAATACTGAAGGAGATATCACTGATTCAAAATGAGTTAGCCTACGAACCGCACGGTATGACCGCCCCTAACGGGCAGACGACGTTGACGATTTTGTAAATTTTTATACATTTTCGATCTACTGTTAATTTTATGTGGTTATTTTCTGTTTATTATTAATTTATACTTTTCTTTGGTTCTTTGCTTATTCGAGTAGTAGATTAGTTAGATTTTCATTAAATTATTGGTGTTGTGTAAGTTTCGGTCCTGAGCGGCATCAGCATAATATTATATTATTTAAGTATTAAGGAAGAATGGTCGGTTATTTCAGTTAGATTATCTATACCGTTATTATACATTTAATAAATCGTAGTTTTTTGGGATATTATTTGATATTAGTCGCAAAAATTATCGAATTTAATGTAGGAAGGAGTTTAGTTATTTTATATAGTATCTATGTACGCATGCAAGGAAAACGTGTAAAAAGATTTTTTCCGGGTAAATCAGTAAAATCGATCACTGAAAGTCCAATAAAAATCAGTTCAGTTATTCTGGATATTAGCTCGGGGAAATAGAAAGACAGACAGAGACTAAAAATATAATTTTCTTTTATTGTATTTGAGTATTATGTAAATAACCACATGCACTTGCAAAAACAGCACAACACATTTAATTTTAGTACTTTTAAATATTTATTTTACTTTGATAATATTTATCAATATTATACATTATCATGTAGCTGGTTTAGTTTAGTTATTTTTATTAATATTTTACTTAGGTTACGTTTACTTATTATTTTTGTTCATTTAAATTAGTTAGATATTTTTTCTAATAATAAGATTTTTTTTTACTTATTATATTATCCTTTTTTTGGATTATTATGATCATTTAGGCTTATATTTTCTTAACAATCCTATTAAAAACTGAAAACAATTTTTATAAATATGTTTAATAAGCATTCGTATAGTTCAAGCGGGCGAAGCCGCGTCCGGGACCGCTAGTTTTATATAATTCCGTAACAACAACTTTAATGAAGAAATTGTGATTTATAATTTCACGCTGTATCTCGCACACAGCAGGGTAGGCAGAGGGAATCTAGTGTTAGGCACTCCATTCCCCACTTTCTGCCGAATTCTGGAGGCATTGCGTGTTAAGTGGCAGAACTCAACGCCGCGCTTTGCCTCGACACCAGACCGAAGAAATATAAATTTAAGTAATTATTTCATCGCCTCGAGTGGGGTCGAACCCACAACCAGTCGGTTTTACAGTCACACTTTGTGCCGCTGTGCCATGACTGGCCTTAAATTATTAACTAATAATTGCAGTAATTTATCTTAATAATGTTTTCATGAATTGTCAGTAACTAAATAATTCCAAAACTAAAATGAATTAAAATAAATTATAATCATTTGCTACAATTAAAATATTTACAGATATCGAATTGATTAAAAATTGTTTTTGTAAAATTCATAGTGGGTTCGTTCGTTCCCGCCCAGTGACGCCGTCAAGACCAATCCAGGCCAACAGCATTAAAGCCAAGTCGAAAAAAAAAACCTTCACGATCAAAGTCCACCCAACAGCCGCAAGCAGAGGATCGAGTCCCTCAGGGGACGCCCTTACCGCCGTCGGCATATAAATAAAAATCAATATATACATTATATACATAAACAGAGGGTTAGTAATAAAAAGTATATTATACAAAGATGTTATTAACTTACAACTTAATATTGGTATATCTAATATATTATTTACATAAAAAATTACATAGAGGACTAAACACAAACATTAACAAACATTGAACATTAAGGAGACGGGAAACTTTATGAGGAAGGATTTATAAGGGATTGATTAGCTTACGGCAAGTAAAATGAATGTATGACAAAGAAATCTACAATGTTAATTATTGTCAAAAGTGTCATGTTTTTTATAAACAACGCTATATTATATACGATATATCTGTGTAGAATTGTGTATTAAATTATAAAAAACAGATACGCGTAGGCTATGACAGTGCTACCATCAGGACTGTTTTGTACGTAATGAGTTTTAAAATCACCACCAAAAAATTCTACATGAATATTGAAAAGAAATATACTCACGAACGTTTTCACAAATATGTAATTGAATTTCAATTCAATGAAGTTTGATTAATACACAATATTTTGTGATCTAAAATTGTTTAAATATGTTACGATTTGACCATTTTTTTTCTTCTTTCTAGCAAGCGAGGAAACAAAATAAATTCATTCCAGCGGGTGAGAATCCAACCTACAACCATCGCGTTTACAGTGATACTTCGCCACGACAGCCTTACTAATCTTTTTCTAATTATATATTTTAATTAAGTATAAAGACAATTCATAAAAAAAATCCTCCGATACCGATTTAGTTATAACTTACCACGACTTACGCGACTTAATTCCTATTGCCACAAAATTACAGTAATCTTTAAAAAGCCAAGTTGATATTCACTTTAAAATTACACAAGAACATAATGCAACAGCTTGTACAAAGCCAGAGCATATAAATGAACACTACCAACCCAGATTTTAAAAGCAAAACCGGAAAATTCAACCTATCCACTAACAAAAAGTGAGCACTAGTTTTCACAAGTTGGACCTCTAAGAATATGCAAAGCCTGGATTGCACCAAACTATATTTCTAGTTTATACACGAAATAACTAAAATAATTTGAATACAGAAAAGTAGGCAGAGGGAACTCAGTGTTTTTCATTTCATTCCCCACTTTCCACTAAATTTTTCTAGGCATTGCGTGTTGAATAACGGAACTTAACGCTGAGCTTTTATCTTGGTGACAAAGCGAAGAAGTGAAAATATAAATAAATAATAATTCATTCCCTCGAGTGGGGATTGAACCCACAACTGCAGGGTTGCAGTCACACCCTTGTGCCTCTCCGCTACGATCGGCCTCATAACTGAATGATCATTGTATATTTGTAAATGTTGTATTGATATGGCAAAAAAGTGTAGTGACGAAATATTCTGTTCGACCATTTTTCCTTAGTATTACTAAATTGATTTTAAAAGATTTATGTCTTTCAAATTACGAACTATACACACGTTACCTCTATTTGTGCGCAAACTAGCCTCAACATGCCAATATCAAAATGTAATATTTGTAACAAAAATATTACGAAAAAAGGACTCGGTATAATATGTATCCGCTGTGAAAAGTGTGTTCATGCCACTACTTCTTGCGCTAAACTCTCCGCAAAGCAATTAGCTACTCTCCGAAATGCCCCCGGACTGGAATGGAGTTGTGAAGAATGCTTGTAAAACGCCTCGCATAGATCATCAATACTAATACAAGGCGATGATTCCGAGGATGAAGAAGAAGAGGAACTAAACTGAGAAATTAAAGAAATATATATTATAAAAAAGGAATTTGAAACATTGAAAAAAGAATTTGAAGTCTCGCTCAATTTTCTAAGCGATCAAAATTCAAGTATCGAGGAATCTTTTAAAAAACATGAGAACAAAATTAAAACGCTAGAAAATTTAAATATTGAACTTCAAAATAGTAACAAAAATCTGGGACTTCGCGTTGCGTCTGTAGAATTCAAACTACGAGTTCCGTGGAAATATCGGGATTACCAGAATCCACACTACAAAAACCCCAGGAAGATATAAAATTCATTGCTGTAAAGTTAAAAATGGACCAAAGTGACGTTAAATGCACACGCGTCAAGCAACCGCATAAAGAACGATCCGGATTTCTTATTGTCGCGTGAACTTACAAACACTCCGATATTTATCTGTGAAGCACTAACGGCCTATAATAAAATGTTATTATATAACAGTAAAAAGCAATTAAGTAATAATTTTGAATTCGTATGGTGCAAGAATGGCAAAATTTATGCAAGGAAAACAAGAGTAAGTAATGTACACATTATAAGATGTTTATTAGATATTGAATCAATTTCAAAAAATGAAAAATATTTTTTCTTTATGTAAATTTGGCTTTTCTCATAATAAATTATAATAATATGGATAGCACAAATAACTTATCAGGAATAATAAAAATAAATAATTGTATAAATTGCAATAGCTTTATAAGAAAAATATCTAGCAGTCATATAAATCTCTTATGTATACATATAAATATTCGATAAATAGTTAAAAATTATTCTAAAAATTAGCTTATTAGTATCCCGCACACAGCAGGGTAGGCAGAGGGAACCTAGTGTTAAGACACTCCGTTCCCTATTTTCTGCCGAATTCTGGAGGCATTGCGTGTTGAGTGGCAGAACTCAACGCCGGGCTTAACCTCGACACCAGAGCCAAGAAATGGAAATATAAATTTAAGTAAATATTTCATCTCCTCGAGTGGGGATCGAACCCACAACCAGTCGGTTTTGCAGTCACACCTCGTGCCGCTGCGCCACGACCGGCC
>JAAIXJ010001806.1:97497-155123 GCA_013403705.1 Heliconius hermathena | reverse complement strand
TCGAGGAGATGAAATATTTACTTAAATTTATATTTCCATTTCTTCGCTCTGGTGTCGAGGTTAAGCGCGGCGTTGAGTTCTGCCACTCAACACGCAATGCCTCCAGAATTCGGCAGAAAGTGGGGAACGGAGAGTCTTAACACTAGGTTCCCTCTGCCTACCCTGCTGTGTGCGGGATACAGCGTGAAGCTAAAAAGAAAAAAAAAATTGTTTTTATTTACATCCCTCTCTATTTGAAAACTGCACTGTATTCTCTTCCCGCTGTTTGACAATCATACCCACTTCCATTACTTGGTTGGAAGAGCTATTTGCTCTGCTATTGCACAGCTATTGTATTGCTAATATTTCAATGGTTTTTTTAACGCCCCAGGTATCGATAGTATAAGAGGTTTCGAAGTGAAGAAGGCAATAGTGAAACAAATTTGTAAGCCTTTGGCCAAACTTATAAATACTAGGGTTGAAATGGGCACCTACCCGGATGAATTATAAGCTGGTTGTGTGAGACCTGTTTATAATAAAGGAAACCAAGATAACGTCAGCAATTACAGGCCGATCACGGTAACTTCTCTGTTTAATAAAATTACTGAAAAATGTATAAGTAATCAAATTCATTCTTTTTATGAAAAAAAATATTATTTTCTGAATAGTACACAGTACGGTTTTCGTCCAGGTAAAAATACGACAATGTTATTGTCAACGTTTACAGATCAAGTAAATACGTGGCTAGATCAGAAACTACAAATTTTGGCGCTGTTTATTGACTTCTCCCGCGCTTTTGACACATTGGACCACAACATACTTGTACAAAGATTAGAGAACACGGGAATACGTGGTCTATTGTTTAAATGGTGTGAAAATTACCTCAGAGATAGGAGTTATTGCGTAAAAATATGTGACAGTTTTGGCGCAAGTATAAAAGTCTCGGAGGGCACGGCTCAAGGCTCAGTCCTGAGGCCTTTACACTTTATAGCTTATATAAATAATATGAGTAAAATATTTAATAATTGTATAACTTATCAATACGCTGATGATACTTGTATGCTTGTAGCTGATAAAGACGTGAATGAAGGCATAACGTTATTACAGGAAGAATTCGATATGTTAAACAAATGGTGTCATGATAGTCATCTTGTATAAAATCCGCAAAAAACTAAACTATTACATTTTTAAAGTGTTTTTCCACACTTAGGAAAGAAAAATACTTATTTCTAAATAAGTATTAAACTGATACATATTCATTCGCCAAACCTTAAAGTAGGTAGCGATATGAATTATAATCTTATAGCCTACATTCACAGCTGCTTGCACAACCCCTCTGCGGTTGTCCTTCAATTGAAGTAGTACTATCCCATAAATATTTAGGATCAACAATCGATCACAATTTTAACTGGCATAAACATATTAATTATTATGTGATAAACTGAGATCATTTTTGGCAAATATTTTCATTATAAAAAGTAGTTTAACGTATAAGACTAAGATAATTCTTTATAACGCATTAGCTGTTTCAATTATTTCATATGGACTTAGTAGTTACGGCAGAACTGACAAAACATACTTAAGTTACATACACCGGTTACAGGTCTGAATTTTAAAGAACATCGTCCCTTTAAAAATCAAACTGCAAGAGACTACTGTAGAAAACTTTCTCTTTAAATACAGCCAAGTTATTCCCATTTATGATAAAACTAAATGTACAATATTAAAAGAAAATTATTTTGACTCGCAGTTTCAAAATAAAATTTCTCATAAAATTGCAACACGCAATATGACACAAAATAAATTAATTTCATTATCAGCTAATAACAAATACGGACAGCGCACTAGGTATACCATATATGGTTCCTTACCTAATAAATAACTTGAACACTAAAGTACAAAGTAAAATTACTGAGGGGAGTTTAAATCAACTATTACATAAATATTATTTAAATCTATAATTTAGACGAATTATGGTACTCGAGACAAACGTTCCTGGTTTTTTGTAGTGCCTTATTATTGTAAAATATTATTTGTATGAATATTTGATAGTAATAAATAAAAAAAAAATGTGATGTTTTATCAAAATATTTTATTAGAATAAACTAGACCTTTGCAGGTTAATTTTTAGAGGAATGAATTATTTTGCTGAATTTTGCTTATAGCAGAGTGGGAAAAGGAAACCTAGTCTTAAAACGCTCCGTTCTTTTCTTTCCATCCAATTTACTAGGCATTATGTGTTGAGTGGCGGAACACAACGCCGCGCTTTGTCTTATTATTAGAGCAAGAAAATGAAATTAATTCTTTCTGAATCCCATCATAATTGAATTGAATTGAATTGAATGATTAAATTAAATTAAATTATATTAGAAACAGTGTACATATAAGTTTATTTTTTTAACTTTCTAATAACAATATACATTCTTAATGTATGTTAAATTATAATCTAATGTAATGTCAGTTAGTGATAAGCCGAAGTTGGTAGCTAAACTAATTAAAACTGAAGATTAATCACATTGCAACACGTACGTAGGAAGTGGATAGCAAAGTATGAGCTTGATGTTTTAGGAACAGTTGCACATATAATATATTGAGAAATTTTGTATTTTTAATTATACTCAATAATAATGTTTTTTGTTTTTGAGATTTTAGTACATTTAAAATTATTTTATGAGATTATTCGCGTATATTTTAATTTCAATACCTTATAACAGTCCGTAGTAAGTTAATGGCAAGATTTCTAAATTCATTTTCCACAAGTGGAAATTAATAAAGAAATCTTTGACCGCAGGAGAAGAGTAGAAAGCATAATGCTAGTACTCTGTTCTCTACATTCCGACTTTTGCCTGCGAGACTTGATCGTGTATTTTTACTTTGTACTTTCTCACGAAAAATATTGTAACAAAAATATTGTACTAAAATTTCTCCTACTTTATTTTTCCTTATCCATATAAAAAATGTTTTTCTTACATACAGGATTCAATATCACTTTGATTCGATTCGATTTTTAAATGAACTGTATTTTGAATAAATTTTCCAAACGCTCAGACGATTATGAATATATATTACATAAATATAAGATTCTATTCATAAATTGTAAAATATAATTTGCAACAACATAATCTCAAATAAAAACTTAATATAAAAGAAATATTTCGAATATAAGGCAATTATTCTTTAAATATTTTTTTATATTAAAGTAGCAATTTTGCAGCGAATGCAAATAAGAGGTTGAAATTCCTTTGAAATTGTTAATGAAGACAACGTTAATACTTAAGGGCGCTTGAGTTATATCAGCTTTTAATTAGTTCCTAGAATAAAAATATTATTAAAATTATACAATGAAGTAACTTGGCACTAGGTTTTTTACTGTATTTACTTTATGTAAAAGAAACTTATATATNTATAGTAATCTGTAACATGCGAGTACAAACAAACGCATACTGAAAAAATGAGTGTACTTCCATTTTGAAGTTGGTTAAAATATGAAAATTATAATTAGAGCAAAAATATATTGCTTATAACGATTTTTACATGGTAGATTGATGTTTATTTTTTTACAACCTTTATCGTTTAATATCTATAAACATTAACTTGCGGCTTCTCTCGCTTGGTGAAATGGAGCGGGTCACACCGAAAAAAAGTAACCTATTAGCCTAGCCTAGCCTTCCTCGATAAATGACCTAAACGAAATAAAGAATATATTTTTTAATTCAAGTATTCGACAATAGTTCCAGCGATAAACCATTTTGCGTATTGGCATGTATGCTTAAAAATGGTTCTGAAGATAAAAACGGAGTGTCATGACGCTCAATTTTCTCTGCTTATTACAAAAAAAAAACACAAAACAAAATCACATACAAAATCTTCGAAAGTGTGTAAATTTCTACGCTAAAGAACGGTGGAACAAGTGTTTATTGTGTAACGGTAATCGCATAAAGCTAAGTTAGTTTGCGAGAATCTTCAAAGTACACAAGTCTCGCTTTGGTCTTATTCGATGCATACAATATAATTTACGTACAATGTTATTTAATTTTTAAATATTCTGTTTTAATTTTTGTTTATGAATATTATTATAAGTTCGTTTGCTTAATAAAATTATTTACTATTTGAGTATACATTGAAATGTAACAGTTAAAATTTGTATAAATTTTTAAATAATTTTAAAGTGCTACTCCACACTAAGGAAAGAAAAATAATTTTTAGAAAAAGTATAAATATTTCAACGTAGCGAGAACGTAACGTATGGCTTAGCGGTGTTGAACGGTTTCCAAGAGGCGTGGGCTTAAATCCCGCGACGTAAAATTTTTTATACGTTTTCTAAAAAGTATTTATCTCATCGTAAACACGATGGTTTTGTGTTCTATCTATCACTAAAACTCAACGGAAACCCTTTCCCCAAAATGGGACATCGCAGAATCGCTCACGCATACCACTACGACGCTTCGGTACCTATTACAGAACGTCTGCCTATTACAGGATTCTCCGGGTATTCTCCTAAGACACTCGCACTCTTTGACTTGTAGAAGGAGCACCACGACCTTCCCGCAGTAGCTTTTCTAGGGTAGAACGAGTTGAAAATGCGCATACTGCCTACTCCTTCCCCCTGGCCTACGTTTGCTGAACAGGTCTGTGTTAGCATTAGACTCTCGCACCCTGAGACGCTGAACAGTGAGAGAAACTGGTCCGCAACAGTCTCCTTCAGTGTAACATCTGAGTCGCAAAATTAGATCATTGTAGACCAGTTCCTCTCACTGTTCAGCAAGTCCCCCACACTGGACAGTGAGAGGTCTCTACTCACTACAGCCATAGCGCGTAGCGTTGAAAGAAATTAAGAAATTTGTTAGAATATAATTCTAACATCGCCTTTTCATTCATGCTTGCTTGACCTTAATTTACTTTTTAATTAATAAAAATAAATTAGCTTCACGCTGTATCCCGTACACAGCAGGGTAGGGAGAGGGAACCTAGTGTTAAGACACTCCGTTCCCCACTTTCTGCCGAATTCTGGAGGTATTGCGTGTTGAGTGGCAGAACTCAACGCCGCGCTTAACCTCGACACCAGAGCGAAGAAATGGAAATATAAATTTAAGTAAATATTTCATCTCCTCGAGTGGGGATCGAACCCACAACCAGTCGGTTTTGCAGTCACACCTCGTGCCGCTGCGCCACGACCGGCCTCAAATATTTATAATTTATAATATACATAAATCAGCTAGGGCGTCGTCATCATTTTTACTTAAATTATGTATTTAAAGTGTTATTCCATACAAAAAAAAGAAAAATAGTTATTTAGAAAAAAATAACGTAGCCAGGCTTGAACCCGCGCCTCTAGGAATCCGTCTAAGCGCTCTGACCACTAAGCCTTTAGTATTCTTATAAGTTTTCTACAAAAAGTATATTAAAAATAAAGATATACATTATACTTTTTCATTCTTAATCTGAACTTAAAAAGAAAAAAGACAGTTTTTCTTAGAGGCATTGCGTGTTGAGTGGGAATCTCAACGCCGCGCTTTCATCAACACCAGACCGAAGAAATCAAAATATTAAATATTCCATCTCCTAGAGTGGCAATGGAATCCACAACCTGTCGCGTATACAGTCACACGTTTATGTCCTGCGCAAAGACTGGCCTCAGTTTCTAATATTTATTTTTGAGTATTTTAATTCGGCCAGTCGTGGCGCAGCGGCACGAGGTGTGACTGTAAAACCGACTGGTTGTGGGTTCGATCCCCACTCGAGCAGATGAAATATTTACTTAAATTTATATTTCCATTTCTTCGCTCTGGTGTCGAGGTTAAGCGCGGCGTTGAGTTCTGCCACTCAACACGCAATGCCTCCAGAATTCGGCAGAAAGTGGGGAACGGAGTGTCTTAACACTAGGTTCCCTCTGCCTACCCTGCTGTGTGCGGGATACAGCGTGAAGCTGATTTATTTTAATTCGTATCTATCAAGCGTACAACCAAAGGAAGCAAAGGAAGTGCCCTAGCAAACGTTAAGTGACACGAGTACTAGTCCTCGAGTCTTTATCGTCTCACCTTTTCAATTATTAAACAAATCTTTCTCTTGCATTTTGAATAATACAATTTTAATGACCTCGCTTTTAGACAGCTCCATTTTTTAGGAGTTATTTTTGTTATTTTTATTTTAAATACAGGTATAAATTGTAAGGAAGGAAACAAAGATGAAATATTATTATTAAATGATTCACATTTTTTTTGTTTCATATATAGGTATAGGTTGTATAGTTTTTATGGTACTATATGAATTAAATAATGAGTCCACCATATATACTATTAAAGTTTATTAAACGACACAGAACAAAGCACAATACAATAATCAACAAAAGAACAGTTCTTAGAAAGAATTATAGCGAGCACAAGAGTTTATATATACAGTAAGGCGAAATAGAAAGATTTATATAAGCAAACGAATAAAATGGAGAATAAATACTATAAAAATGTAATTAGCGAGAAGCGCAAAACAAGCGTGCATACCCTGTCGCGATATCAAATCGGACTGGTGCACCGGCGCGTACGCAGAGCTCGCCGCGCGACCGGCGCAACAAAAAATATAATAGGTCAAAAGGTAAAATATAATTGATCAAAAGGGCCGCTAGTTTTATTTAGAGATAAGAACACATATAATTAAGTATTTAGGCATAGAATAGAATTAGAAAATATCTTCATTTCACTTTTATTTCGTTGCTCTTAATTTTTTCTTTCTTGGGAATATTCTAGATACATATAGACACTCTACGGTTATAAACTACATATAGTATATTAAGTTTTTAACAAATACAAGTACGATGATGAGTTCCACCACCCGGTACGCAATGTCTCAAAAATTAGGCGAGAGTTACAATACCTGCTTATAAGCGGGATACTAACTAGCTAATGTATAAAGAAGTAAATAATTTGTCATGTAAATTCTATATTACCGTACATACAATACTGTGTACCAGTCGTGGCGCAGGGGCACAAAGTGTGACTGTAAAATCGACTGGTTGTGGGTTCGATCCCCCTCGAGGAGATGAAATATTTACTTAAATTTATATTTCCATTTCTTCGCTCTGGTGTCTAGGCAAAGCGCGGCGTTGAGTTCTGCCACTCAACACGCAATGCCTTCAGAAACTGGCAGAAAGTGGCCTACCCTGCCTACCCTGCTGTGTGTGGGATACAGCGTGAAAATGATACAATACTGTATTGTGTTGTTTTATAATTTATAGTATACATTACTGTTTGTTTGTCTACTTAAATAGCATTTACCACGCCTCTGTAAACCATTATGTTGTGTTATTCACAAAGGTAGTATTGGCTTATAATTTGTAGTGAAAAAGTAACGAAACGAGTACTTTTCACACGTCAGGCATGCAGGTGTCATTTTTCATTATGAATAAAGTCATGATAGTACTTTTTTAAATTAATGGGTTCTGTATGTTTCTGGTTACACGATTGCAGCTTTCAATTTGGTTACAACACACCAAATGTTGTATCATCGATTTAACAGTTTACTCTTCTTTATGCTGGAAGATGCAGTAGAATATAGAAAAGAAGAGGTCAGTTGATAAGCAATTAACAAATTTGCGGCAAGGAAAAAGTATTTTTTAAATGACGTGAATAGGCTATATATTTTTTAAAATGGTTAGTTCGTTTAATAATTGCTTTGCTATTTATACTTGTTGTCAATATAGAAAAAAAGAATTAATCAACTTCACACTATATCCCGCACACAGCAGAGTTGTAGTAGACCAGTTTGAAGACACTCCATTCCCCATATACCACCGTATTCTGGAGGCATTGCGTGTTGAGTGACAGAACTCAACGCCGCGCTTTGCCTCGACACCAGAGCGAAGAAATGGAAATATAAATTTAAGTAAATATTTCATCTCCTCGAGTGGGGATCGAACCCACAACCAGTCGGTTTTACAGTCACACTTTGTGCCCCTGCGCCACGACTGGCCTTAAACTGGTTTTAAATACGGAATATTTAGAATTCAAGCATTATATACAAATCACGTTTATTTTACAATATGTATAGCAGAATTCTAAAGGCTACAAGCTATGAAATACAAATTCTTATATAAATGCTCGATACGTAACAGAATTACGAGTATTGTACGAGTATACATAAGACGTGTCGCAAAATGGTTGAATTTTCTGATCTCCCACAAGAATATAATAAATCTTATTTGATATGTTTTAGGTTAATACAGTTCAATGATTTTAAGTTTTTTGATGATCACGTTCCGGTTTTCAAAAAGTATTCGCGTTTTTTTTTAAGAATGTTTCTTACAAGTATTCAATTTTTTTCTATGACTATTTATTTAATAAGATTGATTCAAGGGGATTTTAAAATTCCTGAAGTATCCTACGTGATTTCGTCCTATGTTCTTATAATTCAAGGTATTTTTTCATCTAAATTAAATTGTATTTTAATTTCTTTATATTTAAATAAAGTGTACACTATAATGTAACCTTAACGGAATATAGCTATGTACTTTTTAAATCTTGTTTAAAACTGATAGTAAAGGAGACAAACTTAAATTGTGCAAGTAAATTTTAATATCAATTTTATAAGAGCACTTTTATTTACTAGGGTCCTAGGCGCTACTCCTTTCCTAGCATCGCCATGAGCGTCTTAATTGGCTAAAATATTTTTATTTCAGGATTAGTAAAATTTTATATAGTTTTATATCACAAAGCAAACATTCAAAAATTGATTCTAAGCCTCGGTGTCATGTGGAGAGAAGAGGTGAATTTAACTGACATTCAAATTGAGAACAAAAATAATTTTCTAAAAACTCTTAGCGTGGGTCAAGTAGGTAAGTATAAGATAATCTAGTTCTACAATATGAATTTTGTAAATTTTAAGCCTAAATCTAAGCATATTAAAGAGAGCGTTGTTACGTAGATTCTAATAAAAAACGTAGTAATTAATTTCAAATGACAATGACAAATATTGTCAGAGAAAGTAATTGCTACAGATAGCTCTGTTTTATCATTTGAACCATATAAATTTTCCATAATACTGTATGAACCGTTATCGATTAGGCTATACTAAATCTCAGTGCCGATCGAAGCCTAGATGTTATAATATATATGCACACAGCTCCATAATGGAGATTCATGTGGAGGTTTAAAAGACTCCTCTTCATATTTATATTGGACAGCTAAGCACTTGGCTATTGACAAAGCTTTTCCTGAGTTTGTAACCAATAATCTATTATAATTGACATGTCACAGGACAACGTATCGTACGTAGGATACAGTTACGAATTTACCTATCCAGAACTAATGAGCCAGTAGATAACTATAAAAACCTACTTGTTTCGCAGAGATGTTAATAAATATTATTTCTCCATATGATAAAATATCCTTACCACCCAACGTTGCTCATAAACTAATATCACTTTTCAGAACTATAAATAATGAGCCCTGTCCGCTTTCCATGATAGAACAGCTATAGTATTCATGAACAGCTATAGTATGCATTCAAAAATCACGAAGAAAATTACCAACTTGCACGGACTTGTCATTACAGTCTACTCTGAAACTTGGTTGAGGCTTGATAATTCTTTTGGAGATCTGGACTTCATTTGTTTGAGAAATGTCAAAAATGATGGGCTTGCAGTGCCATTTTAGTTAGAAATTATTTTATTCCTCACCCTAATCCCTTCGTCAGTGCTGATCTATATTCCATACTATTTTCTCTTTCAATTTTAACCTCTTCCTGCATTGCATCCTAATTATCATTGTTCGTTCTCCCATCTACCTATGGCAGTAACCAATTTCCTATATATCCTCATTATTAACATTTGCTTCCATATAACTTTTAATTCCTAAGAGAAACTCCATATAAAATCATGATGATGACAATTTTTTGTCCTTTTTTCCTCATCAAAGACATACGGTCAGTAGAAGGGATTTCTACTGCTCACAATTTTGTACTGCAGCCCAACTCAGTGAAAGCTGCCTACTTTTTGAACGATAACCTTCAGATAGTACTATATTCTCTTACAAATTGCCTTCCACTTAAGACCTAAATTCGAAATGTCAGATATTCGCAAGCGTCATTTTCTTAAAAAGATCTACTTGTCGATTGATTTCTGGTCTGTTTGTTCCCACAGTCTTGTATTGGACATAGTTCGTGTCTAATGAAACCCCAATATGTTTTATTGCAGTGCAATGAAATTTAGCACTTAATAGATTACTATAGAATTATAATTATATTTAATTGTTATTAAATAGTAAGAAACGTGTATAAAAATGTTATTTACTATAGAAATCATTATAAATATAAAATATTTAATTAATATTCAAATTATTCTATCATGATGAAAAATATTTATTTAATTACTAAAAAATTATTAGTATTTTTAATGTTTATTAAGAAGTACATATGTCGGTATATCATGTAAGTAACTTATAGTTTCTATACGACACCTACCGATCACGCCACTATGAGGCGCGTCATCAATTCTTATTTATTCTACCCTACAACTTATTTGTGAACGATCATATAAAAAGCCGCTCGGGCATTACGTACGGTCGGTCTGGGCTTTGTCTGGTGCGGCTCGGAGCACTACTCGTGCTCTGCCGCTGGCCAACCTCGACTATTTGGATAATTAATTATTTGGTTAATTAATTATTATTGTAATTATAAATGTGGTCAAGACCTTTATAATTATCTACGTGGAGTCTTGGCTCTGCCACTGGCTGTCCTTGACCATTCGGATAATTGATTATTTAGTTAATCAATTATTATTTTAATTATGAATGTGGTTAAGACCTATTTGTAATTATACTGGGCTGGAGCAGTGAAGGCGAGTGTTAGAATCTGTAAAGGGGCCCCTGAAGCCTACACCTGTGGTCACAATTCGCAGGCACTACTCCATGCTTCTCATCATCAAAAAAGCAAGTAACATTACTTATAACTACCATCCACTTCTGATGTTTGTTCGACACGACTACCCTATTATTATACGTTTAGTCTATTATTCTAATTTATCTGAATTTTTCTAACACACATAATATATTACATTGCGTTCTAACGTTCCTTCGATAGTGACGGCGAATTGGTAATCGTATCTTGCGGAAATGTGTTTAGGTCAACTTCTGATGAGCGACTGATAAGAATGCGTTTTTTTTCACTTGGCTTTATTGCTGTTGACCTGGGATGTTCTTTACAATGTCATCGGGTGGGGAGTGGTGAGAGTAGCTCGCTCCTGAAGACAATGTACAAGTTTTGATGGACGCTCGTTAAGGTTGGCGATCGTAGGGGACTGCCCTGCGTACGCTAATCAGGGGGATTTTGACCGTTGGGCCCCATCGCGTCGAAGCGCGGACTGGAATAGAAGGGTGCATTGCTTACGGAAGTAGGAGGTTGCATAGTGCAATTCGTTAGTACAATACAAGTAAATTTTATGCACTTACGTTCATATGATAATACTTTCAAAAGTGGTGATTGGATTAAAATGATAAATCTGTTAATAAAGTTCAAAGAATAGGCTTTAATAAAAATATACTTTTTTAAAATTTTTGAAAAACGCTTTTTGTCTATTTTGTATGTGTGAGTCGATTCGGCTACACGCGAGTGTAGTATCTTAAAATTTATTTCATCTCTATTTGATGAGTATCAATCTCAATCCTACTTTCTTTCTTAGTAACTTGGAAAGTAAATTGTGCTGCACTGGCACTAATTTCTAGTTTAAATAAATAAAAAAATAATGATCGAGGCCTATCATGACGCGGCGGCACAAAGTGTAACTGTAAACGCGACTGGTTGTGGGTCCTATCCGCACTCGAGGAAATGAAATATTTATTTCCATTTATATTTTTATTTCTTCGCTCTGGTGTCGAGGCCAAGCGAGGCGTTAAGTTCCACTACTTTGATTTTTGACTTAACACTAGGTTCCCTCTGCCTACCCTACTGTGTGCAGGATACAATATGAAGCTGATTTTATTTTCTTATTAATTTTGATTATGTTATTTTAAGTATGCTACTGGGTCCTTCTCTTCGCTATATGGCTAAATTTGACGATATCATTTATTATCACATTAGTACGAAGGTTTATTTTTCTTCAAAATACGGAACTATTGTTGACTTTTGGATCTGTATATATTTTTTTCGACACTTCTGACGACTGGATTCAATACAGTATTGCATATTTGTTCCAAATATATACAAGTAAGATGCTAAAATACATTTTTCTTCTTGCATGTACTTTTCTTTTTGCATGTATGTTCACCGATAAATAACGTAAAAATATAATAGTATTATAAATAATAAATCATAGTTGCACAAATTACATGTTTTACGTTGTGGTTGTTAAATTCACATCTGTGGAAAATTTATATATTTTAACTCTCGATCACGTCATGTTACAGTCACATAATTTCATCATTCTATCATACGTTTATAAAACCACATAGTATTTATTTGATGATTGTAAAAAATTGTAAGAAAAGTTGAGGGTATTGTTTTAAAAATAAACATCTGTTCTGAAATATATTAATCTCTTTATCAGAAATAAAAACACATCTTCTTCTTCTTCAAAAAGATCTTTGATTTTCGCGATTATTACATATTTCAAATGAAACTATTTAACTGAATTCAAATGAAACTAATTAGTCGTGTATATTTAATTTTATAAAATTTCAGAAGCTCAACGTTTCGAATACTTTGCAGTATTCCGTTGTCACAGATAGACTGAGGTGGTATCCGTCTTCCAGTTGATACAATCATTATATCAACTACCGCCAACGATTTCTTAATTGCCTCACGTACAGCCCTCGATTATTACAGAATGAGGTAATTGTATCTCGTCTTTTTCTTAAAGAAGATTTGAAACTTTAAAGCTTTACAAGTAGGTCCCAGATAGTAGAAAGTTTCCAAGTATGTTCTCTATTGAAATTACCATGTTTTGTATTTCAATAGCCTTACGGATCAGTCTACAAATATATCTGTTTTCCTTAACGAAGATGTAAGGCTTATGAATTCTCATGTAATGGTCGTGTTTATCTGCTGAATGTCCACACACAGCTGACTTCGATATATGGACATTCTTGAAATTTAACTTTGAAATTTGAAAACCACCACAACAGAAGGCAAGGTACAGTCACCTCATTCTACAAGAATTCAGGGCTGTACGCGAGGTAAATAAGAAATCATTGGCGGTAGTATGAAATGATGATTATGTCAACTGACAGCCGGATGCTATCTCTGCAAGTGTTCGAAGCGTCGAGCTACCAAAAATGTACCAAAAATATATAATAAAAACATTTTCAATAAATAAATTTTCAATGAGTAATTAAGATAGAAATAAAATTCTTTGTTGTTAAGCAAATTTCTTCATTAATTTGCTATACATATATAGATATTTATTATATATTTTTATACTTTTACTTAAATTGGATCAGTATGCAGTAATAAGTCAATAAAAATATTGCTTACCGATCAAGACCAAAGTTCAGACCGAAGTTCAGATTAAGAGATCATCACATGAACTTACAATAGAAGAAACATCATTGTAGAGTGAAGAATTTTGTTTATCGATCAATGTACCATATCATAATATTTCATATCATTACCCGGTTTATTTTTGTCGTTTGATAGAACTTGTATTAACTTAAAACCTACCTTATTAACTTAACTTAACTTAGCTTCACGCTTTATCCCTAGCGGGGTAGTCAGAGAGAACGGAGCGCCAAACGCTACGGTCTCTACATACCTTTTTCCGTTGAACGAATGAGTGATGAAAGAATGGCAAAAAAGATTTATGATGGAAAAGTGAGCGGTAAGAGAGGTAGGGGGAGACCTCGGTTGACCTTCGAAAACACAGTATCAAAGATACTGGAGGAAGGTCACGTAAAAAGCATGAGGACCCCCGGAGGGCATGTATGAAGAGGTTGATGACTGTGGACGAGGTGAAAGAGGTATGTAGAGACCTGTCTTATTAGACATTTGGTAATGCTTGAGACCGTGATGTTTGGTGGTTTGTTTTTTCTGGTTACCCTACTACAGACAAAGCGGGGAACAAAAACAATAAAAAATAAGAACTAATAGATGCGCGTACATAAATAAAGCTAATTACTTATACTTATATACTTAATTGAGGCCGGTCGTGGCACAGCGGCACGAGGTGTGACTGCAAAACCGACTGGTTGTGGGTTCGATCCCCACTCGAAGAGATGAAATATTTACTTAAATTTATATTTCCATTTCTTCGCTCTGGTGTCGAGGTTAAGCGCGGCGTTGAGTTCTGCCACTCAACACGCAATGCCTCCAGAATTCGGCAGAAAGTGGGGAACGGAGTGTCTTAACACTAGGTTCCCTCTGCCTACCCTGCTGTGTGCGGGATACAGCGTGAAGCTAATTTAATTTTTTTTAATTTTAATTTATTTACTTAATTAATATTATTACTATATACTTAATTAATATTATTTCATATTTAAGTTTTTAAATTATATTTCAGTTTCGGGTTTGGGGTGCATGTATTTTGGATTAGAATTTTTGGCCATCACCTTATGCGCTCACCTCTGTACTGCATTCTCTTTACTTCAAGATGATTTAAAAAGATTAACACCAACGAATAATCGAGTGGATTTGAATGAACATCTTCAAAATGCACCCACAAATACAATTAAAATTATTACAAAACAACATCAAAAACTCATAGAGTAAGTATTATGCAGTCATACTGTATCCTGTATACAGCAGAGTAGGCAGATTGAACCTTAAGAATTGAGACGCGTCTTTCTGCACTCTTTCTGCTCAATTTTCGAAACGTGACTGAACTAAATCTCGCGCTTTTCCTTGTAAATTGAACCCACAATTATACAGCTAGACGCCAGGCAACGTCAGGCTGTGAAACGATAAGGAATAAATTAGTAAACAATTTAAACACTACTAAGGGCTTTTCATACACAATTACATAAACGGTGCTTATTTTATTTTTTAAGATTTTTAAGTGTTATTGCACACTTAGGAAAGAATAATACTTATTTAGAAAACCTATAAAAAAATGAACGTAGCGGGACTCGAACCTGCGCCTCCTGCAAACCGACCAGGCGTTCTGACCACTAAGCCATCGTAAGAACGTAAGGCTTAGTAGTCAGAGCACCTGGTGCTTATTTTATTTTATTGATTTACTTTATAAATGAATAAAATAATTCTATATTTATTTTAGATTAACAAAATTGATGAACAGTATTTTCAGCGTAATATTCTTCGCGAATTTGTCATTATCTACATTTGAAATATGTTTCTACACTTTAGCATGTATTGTAAGTACTATTACTACAATGTTATATCATATTATGCATATGTAAATGCGCTAGTTTTTAACAAGTGTATAGTGTGTGATAACAGGAGGACAACATCTGGATTAAGCGCGATGTTGTGGGTACTACATCCACTCGTGGCAACTATGATAATGACAAATGAAATATATTTCACTACAAGGTACAGCTTTGAGTTCCACCTTCCAATTTGTAGTTTGGAAAGCGGAGAATGATGCGTTTCCTGCCTACTCCTTCAATAATTTTGTGTCGGGATGCTCTAGGGATTATATTTAATTATATTAATTTAATTATTATTTTTTATTATATTTATTAGTTTATTTATTATATTTATTCAGGTAGTTATGTAATTATCTAGTGTTATGTTTATATGTAATGTAATTTAGTTGTTATCTATGAGAACATATATTATCATTTGTGCACCAACCACTTTCCTTGCTTCTTCTAATCTTTTTTCATAGTAAAGGTTGCCTAAAAAAGATCACCTGTAATAAGACAGGCTTTTACACTAAAATTGTATATTTTTTATTATTATTTTTATAAAATCTTGTTGGTGTAATAAAGCATTAAATAAATAAATAATATTTCGGGGCACAAGTATTTTCTTATTTTGAATGTATTATTAGTAAAAAAACCTTTTTGGTTTTACTGAATGTAACTGGCTGGTTTTAATACCATTAAATTTGACATTCTGAAGATGCAATAACTAAAAAAAAAACTAGTTCCCGCCATTTTTCAATTATTTTTCAAGCAATGAACGTATATGACGAAAAAATTCGGTACATATTAAATTTTTTCGGTACATATTAAGTTTTATTACAAAAAAGGTAAAAATACAACGAACGCTGCGAATAAAATTTGTGCGATTTACGGACCTAATGCGGTATTAATAAGAGTAGCACAAATGTGGTCTGGAAATTTTAGTGTGAATGATGAGGTGAATGAGATCGCTCTGGGCCCTGTCACAGATAAAATTAGTGCCATCTTTGAGAAAGTGGAGCAAGATCGACATATTAGTAGCTACGACATTGCTGAAGAACTGGATGTTGGTCATAAAACAGTTCACATTAAAACAGATCTTACTGAGAGAAACCTAATGCAACGTGTTTCCATTAGCGATTCTTTGTTGAAACGTAACAATTCCTATCCATTTCTTCAGTTGATTACGGGTGATGAAAAATGGGTGATTTACGATAAGAATGTGCAAAAAAGATCATGATCGAAGCATGGACAAGTCCCACAGAGCGTGGCAAAGCCCGGCCTGACTCGGAACAAAGCAATGCTATGATTGGAAAGGAATCGTCTACTATGAGAACAAAACTATTGTTTCTGACCTCTACTGTCAGCAACTGATGAGGTTAAAAAAGCTATTGAGAGAAACCGGCCGGAGTTGGTGAATAGAAAGGGCGTGGTATTCCACCATGACAACGCCAGACTGCACTCATCTATAGCCACGCAACAAAAATTGAGAGAAAATTGGTTGGGATATGTTGATGGATCTTCCGTATAGCCCTGACCTTGATCCATCAGGTTTCCACCTGTTTCGGTCATTGCAGAACTCTTTAGGAAGCATAAAGCTAACCTCAAAAGAACACTGTGAATTTTTTACCTGCCAAAATTTTACCTGCCAAATTATTAATGCCCTGCATAATATTTTTAATAAAAAATCTAGCAATATCTACAGGAATGGGATCATAGCACTACCCATAAGATGGCAACAAGTCATCGATCAAAACGGCAAATACATATTATAAATAAATAAAAAAATATACTTAAAAAAACATATTTTCCTTTGTATGAACAATACGAATATACTTTTGCCCCGACCTTATAAATAACACACTAAAGTATCTAAAGATTAATATTGTCCAGCTTTGTTATTATTTCACTAATTTATTCTTTGTAGGTAGCGTATACTCCAATGGATTTTGGTAAAAATATATTAGCTATACTCATTATTTTACCATCAATTTTTTTGTTGTGTTATTATAGTGAGATACTAAGGGAGAAGGTAAGTTAACAACAAATAAATAATATAATATATATTTTCAATTGAAAAAAAATATTATCTTTTTGATACAATAAAGCTCCACATTGAGTTCCGTGTTCCACCATTTGACATAGAGTGTCTTGAACTTGGGTAGAAAGTGTAAAATGTGTTTTTGACACTAGATATTCTCCCTCTACCCTGCCGTGCGGGATATCGCACATGATATATTTGAATGATATATTTTTTTAACTTCACGCTGTAATTGGATGGAATACAACAGAGAAGACAAAGAGAAACTAGTATTTAGACACTCCGTTCTTCCCCATTTTGAATTCTGGAGATATTGCGTGCTGAGTGACGAAACTCAACGCCATGTTTTCACCTTAACACCAGAGGATTTAAATGAAAATGTTAAATATTTCATCTCCATGAGTCCTCGAGTGTCCGATCCACAACCTGTCCTGTATACAGTCACACGCTTGCGCCCCTGCACCACGACTAGCCTCGAATAATAATGACATGGTAAAAAGAGTAGGTACGGACCATAAGTTTGTAGAGTTATCAGATTTTAATTATTTTATTAATGACACAGGCTTTCATTTTATTTCAGTAACTTTTTGTTATAAAATTTTGTATGTTATTTTAATTTGTTTAGAGTGGTGGAATAGCAGAAGCTGCATATGAAAATTTATGGTATCGAGGTGATGTTGATTATCGCAGGAGTATACGATTCATTATAATGAGGTAACAATATATAATACATAAAATATTTAATGTAAATACTTATTTTTCCTAAGGCCTGCAGCCTGGGTATTATCTTCACTTCGTTAAAAAACTATTCGGTCTGCTTACCAAGATGTGGTTACTTAATTCCACTATCTATTTGAGCTCAAGACAATGTTTGTTTAAGAGCAAAACTCAACGTTGCACCCTATCTTACCAGAGTGGAAAGTGAAAAGAGTTCTTTTCATAAGCGCTATGCTAATTCTTCTGAGATTATTAGTTACTTGGCTTATAATATTATGTCCCCAAGTTCGGGCAGAGGAAGTCCATAAAGACGTCCTTTTTCTCGGGCCAATCGGGCAAAAACACCGGTTAACGAAAATTTGGAGCTAGTTCAACACAGCCTTCCATGTTTCACACGCTAATAGTATTAGAACAGACTGAATTTACCACTACGGCTCAATTTATATGACTGGCAGATAGGCCGTAGCTCCGCGAACGGTGTTTAATCTTTTGTAAATTTGGAGACTTAGTGACTCCAAGACATTTACATTCACTGTGCATAATACCAGCTAATATTAAAAAAAATGTAGAGGTGAGCGAAGGCAGACTTTCCAGACACTATATTCTTGCTGTACATGTCGTACAGCTTTCTTATGAAATACAAATCATATTTCATTCAAATTAATTCAATTAAACAACATGATGGAGCTTACGTTTTATTATAAAATTAACTTCGTTAAAGCTATAGAACTTTAAAGAAATATGCAATAACTTACATTAGGAAATAAATGTGTACAAACAAAGGTACACACCAAAATATGAATAAATAAATTAGCTTCACGCTGTATCCCGCACACAGCAGGGTAGGTAGAGGGAACCTAGTGTTAANCCGCTGCACCACCACCGGCCTCATGAAAGCATGAAAATTTTCATTTTTTTGTGGTACGTTCTTCAAACTTCAAATTCACAATTATCTTTATTTTTTCTCCTTTAGAGCGCAACGTCCTTGCTCTTTGATGTCTTTGAATTACATTCCTATAACTCTGAATACCTTCACTAAGGTATAGTATGCTTTTTCTATTTTAGCTTATTTTAGCTATATATATATATATATATATATATATATATATATATATATATATATATAGGCTATAAATAATTTCTATAATGTTTGCAGGTCGTGAGTACAACGTATTCCTATTTATCTCTAGCTTTGACCATGTATTCAAAAAAATAATTGTCTACTTGCTTATTAACAAGTATTATTAAATAAAAAATTAGAAGCGAAATATAATATAGGGAGGAAGAATTAGGTTCTTGACATGTAAACTTATAATTTATATTTAAAATAAATGCAATAATACTGATATTATATTTTATTTTATTTTAATAAGTATGCCAAAGTATAGCAAACTTGTTGAAATATGCGATCTGAGCTATCTTATAGATATATATATATATCTCTTATTAACTAAAATACACATCTAACCTAACCTTTCAAAATTATCTTTGAATTGATCAAAAAATATCTGAATTTATTTCAAAATTATCTTTGAATTGATCAAAAAATATCTGAATTTATTTCATAATAGAATATTAAAATAATTACAAAAAAGATTAAATAGCTAAAATAAATATGCTCCAAAGTACAACAACTTACCCTGGTCCGCCTGGTAAACATAAGATAAGATTAATGTTATTAAAATCGGATTGTTGTATGATTCTTACCTTGGATTTAGATGAATAGATTAATAGATAAATTCTTAGATATCTATCGAAGCTTTTTAAATATAAAAAGCATATTTTCTTATTTTCTCGCATAGCATGTTAGGTAGAGAGGACTAAGTGTTAGAACACTCCGTTACTAACCTATATTAAAGACGAGATAAAATTGTTAAAAATGTATTAAAAATAAAAAAATATGCATATATATTAGGCTCCTTATACACTTAAGTTACTGTCCAGCACTGTATGTGAGTACCCTTATCCACAGTCACGTAACTCCCGTTAATTTAGTTAATCTCGAGGGGGCGATAACGCTGAATTTTCTTTTTCTTACAATTACGTCACCGGCTCAAATGAATAAAATAAAACAAGGACAAGGTCGGGACGGACGTGAGTAAAATAATTAATTATATATATTTGTTTATTTTATTATATAATATATACTGCATTTTGCAACGGCTATCGTTTATATGTGTGATCAAAATATCTTTATGTCTTACAGATAAGAAATTATTAAAACAAAATATTTTAACGATTTAAATATTTATAGATGATAATTTTCAGAATGTTGAAAAATGATACGGACCACCTGTGTTTTGTGTGTAAGTGCTAATATCCATATTGTAACGCGATCGATAGATCAATGGTGGTCTACAGATAGGGGACTTCAGTACCTGCCCGTTTCACGGCCATGTATGTTCAGCGAGTTTCAGTGGTTCAACAGATGCTGGGAATTTGTGATTTTTTTGGAAAAACTCGGATTATTACAGCCCAATTGGTTGTATTAGCCAATTTTCTTCAAAAAGTTGGGTCTGCGATCGGGATTTTTTTCCTCAATATAGACCAATAATAGATGTTATATTTTAATCATAATGAACTTAGGCTTGTTGATTTTCTTTTTAGTTTTATGTAGTCGGGTTTTTTGTTTTTATAATTTTTTTTTTTATTTTTCACTTTTTTGTTAGGATTCATTATGGTAATGATAATTATGATATACCTTTTTGAAATCCTCGTCTTGAGTTCTTGAATTTGATACCCATATTGTGATATTCGAAACCAAAACTATTTTTTTCATTATTCCAATGGCGTCCCACAGCCGCTTTGATTATTTTTCTTAATGTCACCTATTTAAGAACACTTGGGCTGCTAAAATGAATCTAACAATGGCTCAATTATGAAAATCCGTCCAGCGGTTCTCGAGAAATGAGGTAATAAAGAATATTACATACATACATACAAGATTCGCACGAAAAACATAACCTTTCCTTAGCAGTCGGGAAAAAAATAATGTTCGCTTATACTAGGCTCGAATGTAACAAATTATTAGGTTTTGTTTTAATAAATAAATAAATATTAATTAAACAAGAAGTATACATATTTCGTAGCAACTATTATAAGCCACAAGACCATTCAAATCTTTACACGTAGCAAGCACAAAATGTCCTATTTTTAATTTTCCAGTGCAAAAAATTCATAGAATATCCATTACAAATAAAATATAAAATTATGTCACAAAAACAATTGTGTAATAATTGTTTGTATAATCATAACGGAAATAGGTATATTTTTTTGAAACGATGCCGCCTTTGGAATGGAAACCACCACACGCTGTTACACGAAACCGGAATAAATTCGACGCCAAACGGAAAGCAAACAACAGCTATTGGGCAAAATAATTATGTGAAAAACAATGACCTCTCAATCAGCACTTTACATTTAAAATAAAATAAATAAATCAGCTTCATGCTGTATCCTGCACACAGCAGGGTAGGCAGATGGAGCCTACACTTCGTTCCCCACTTTCTGCCGGATTCTGGAAGCATTGCGTGTTGAGTGGCAGAACTCAACGCCGCGCTTTGCCACGACATCAGAGCGAAGAAATGGAAATATAAATTTAAGTAAATATTTCATCTCCTCGAGTGGAGATCCAACCCACGACCAGTCGGTTTTATAGTCACACTTTGTGCCTCTGCGCCACGACTGGCCTCTTTACATTTACCTATCAATAATTGTAAGGAAATATTATTATAAACTCGCTAATCTCCAGCTAAATATTGTAGGCCATGTCCCCTACAAATGCAATAATTTCCAATAATGTATTAAAATTGTCACATTTGAAATCAGTATAAGTGCCCTGCGGACATATTTTATTAGAACACAAAAGCAATTGAGATTAGTAAATGAGTAATCACGGAGGCAAAGGAAGACCTCGGCTAACCTTTGAAAACACATTATCGATAAGTCTCCTTGAAGGACATATATGAAGAGATTGATGTGAATGAACGAAGCGAGGTTCGGCGACCAGGAGTCCCTGGTACCTCCACTAGGTATAAAGCGTAAAGCTAAAAATAAAAATAAAAAAAAAAAACAATTTAAGCGTGCAAACCGCGAGTGATGTTGATGTATGGATGTGTCATATATGTGAATGTTTGAATAGATATTTGGATGTCAAATCATGTGTAAATTTCATGTGTAGTCACACATGTGGAAATAAAGTTACTATTATGTTAAGTGTTATAGCTTGTATGGATACGGTGAGCACCGTCTTATGTGAATGCTTACATGAGCTACTAAAGATGTAAAAAATTGTAACTACCTAAATAGGAAATAATAAAGAAAACCTAATTACTATATAATACGCGCAGGCGGAACCGCGAGAATTACTAGTATGTATAAGTAATAAGCTATTTGATTGCATTACATATTCAATTTTTGTATTAGCTTAGTATGCATGTAGATTTAAACGGAACTTTGTTCCCCATAGTCTCATAAAAGTATGCATTTTTCCTTGCCCCCATTTATATTTTGGTCCCGCGAGAGCGATGTGACTTCAAGTATTTAATTAATTTCAGCCTTTGTTGAAATTTTCTGTAGTGGAAAGATGAAGCTACAATTTGTTAATATTTAAGTAGGATAACCGGTGTGCTCGCGACCGCATAATACTGCACAAGCTCAAGGAGCTAATATACAAGAGGACCATCCGACCGGTTCTTTTATATGGCAGTGAATGTTGGCCAGCACTCTCTGGGCACACTCAGGAGCTTTACGTCATGGAAATGAAGATGCTGGTGTGGATGTGCGGTATAAAATTTGCGATAAAATTTTACACCATTTTTTAATTCAGAATAACAGTAGAAAGAATTCGAGAGTCGAATGTCAGTTGTGAAATTATATTGAGTTGTTTTGTATTGTAAAAATACTAAATTTAATCTAGATATAATAAAACTATAACTGATCGCTTTCTGTACATAGAAAATATAAGAAAATTTATTATCAAAAGCATTTATGAACGTTATCTGTTTGCATGTGCAATTGTATACACTATTATCAGAAATCAGGGGCACAAAGTGTGACTGTGAAACCGACTGGCTGTGGGTTCGATCCCCACTTGAGGAGATGAAATATTTATTATACTTAAATTTATATTTCCATTTCTTCGCTCTGGTGTCGAGGACAAGCGTGGCGTTGAGTTCTGTTACTCAACACGCAATGCCTCCAGATTCGGCAGAAAGTGGGGAACGGAGTGGTTATGGTTTATGGTTCTTTAATTATGCCGTTCCGAGCGTGCCAGTAGAGCACATATCACTTCGCCAATGTCACGTTGTATGGAAAAAACACGAAGGAGGTTGTACGGTAAAAAAGATAATGTTACACAATAGGAGAATGCATGTTAAAAAAAAAGATCCAGTTAAAAATTGCTTTCACCTATAAAAAACAAAAATTAACATATATATACATTATATACATAACATAGAGGGTTAGTAATAAGAAATATAATACAAAGGTGTTAGCTTACAATTTAATTTTGTTATATCTAATATATTTACATAAAAATTTACATAGAGGACTAAACACAAACATTAACAAACATTGAACATTAAGGGGGCGGGGAACTTTATGAGGAAGGACATCATATAAGGGATGGATCAACTTAGGGCAAGTGAAAAGTATATGAGGAGGGGAACCGTCGTCTAGGCCACATTCACACAGTGAGTGGTCCCTGACCCTGATCTTAGCTAGGTGCACAGGTGTACATGCATGTCCAAGGCGCAAGCGACAAATAGTTGATATAATCCACCGTTCAGTAAATCTTTGAGAAAAAAACCAAGGTCGCCTGGGAATGTTAGGTTGAATGGCAGCATAAAACTTACCTTTCTGAGATTTTGACAATTCCCAGAATTCAGACCATGACACATCCAAATGAGTTGATGCAAGAGACAACATATCCTGGGCCGAAATAGAAAAATGATCTAAATTACCACACTGTATGGCTAATTTTGCACACGAGTCTGCAGATTCATTCCCACTTATTCCAGAATGCCCTGGAATCCATGCCAAAGTAACATCCAAACCCTTTAAATAGCATGAGTACAGTTCTTCACGAATCCTTAAAATAATTGAAGACCTTAATCTACTATGAAATGGATTTCCCTTTATAGCCAGTATGCAGCTTAAAGAGTCAGTACAAATGACAGTCTGTTTAAAGTCGTGGGAATCTGTGAACCGGATTGCTTCTAACAAAGCAACAGCCTCTCCAGTAAACACAGATGATTCGGGAGGACATTTATATTGTAATATAATTTTGAATTTTGGTATCCAGCAAGCTGCACCAACACAGCTCTCCTTTGAAAGCTTTGATGCATCTGTAAAGATGAGGATGTGATTTGAAAAATTTTCATTTACTATGGATTGAAATTTTGTGTTGGTGTCAGCAGCTCCCTTGGTTAGACCAAGATTAGTGATAACAGAAGGATGGTGCACTAGTGCCTTATAAGGCGTACAGAATAAGGGATTAGTTGGATAAGAGGACAAGGGATGAGGAAGGGAGGTAAATCTCAAGAAACTATTGAGCAAGTAGGGTAGGGGACCGCTCCGAGGGATGAGGTCCGCTAAATCAGATAGCTTAGACCATAGGGGGTGGGAAGACAGCTGTAACATTTTACCAACAAACCGATCAGATAGGAATTGGCGACGGATAGGAAAAGGTGGATCTACACACTCCACCTGCAGTGCGTTGGTGGGGGAAGACTTCATTGCACCTATAATAATTCGTAGGCATTTGTATTGGATTCTATTGAGTTTTTCAGTAGCAACTTTATTAAAAGGGTCTAAAACAAATAATCCATAGTCAATGTGACTACGAATTATGGCATTGTACAGTAGTTTTAGAGTATAAGGGTGTGCGCCCCACCACACACCAGACACAGCTCTTAAAGCGTTAATGCCTTTTTCACATTTTTTACTGATATGTTCAGCATGTGCAATTCCGTTCAGTCTTTTATCAAGAATCATGCCTAAGAATTTAACGTTCTCTGCTAATTGAAGAGTATCATTACCTAAAATAATTTCAAAATCAGGAGTTACTCTCTTTTTGGAAAAAACTACTGCCCGGCACTTTGCTACTGATAGTGCCAAGCCATGGTTAGAGAGCCACTGGTCTAGATAGCGTAAAGCAGTATTTAAGCGATAAGTGATGTCCTCCACAGATTTTGAGCTGTAGTAAAGGACGATGTCGTCAGCATACTGAAGGATATTACAAAAACTATTGACAGACAATTCGAGGTCATGAGTATATAAGTTATACAACAGAGGACTGAGAGCTGAACCTTGAGGCAAACCTTTCCAGACAAGTCTGGGAGGTATAGTAAGCAGCGGATGTTTTACAGATATCGATCTACCGGTCAGCAGATTACATATGAAATGAGCCATCCTCGGCGGAATACTCAGCTGGTGCAATTTCTGCCTGAGTACCGGAAGAAGAACATTATCATATGCAGATGCAACATCTAGAAAAACACCAACCAAATACTCTCCTTTGGCATATGCTCGTCGAATGTCTGTAGTAAAAACACTGAGACTATCTGTGGTACTCAACCCCTTTCTGAAGCCAAATTGAGAGGGAGCTAAGATGTTTCTACTTTCCACTATCCACTCCAGACGATTTTTTAAAAGCCGTTCCATAATTTTTGATAAAGCAGAAGCTAGAGCAATGGGTCTGTATGAGTTAGGATCAGAAGGACATTTTCCAGGTTTAAGGATGGGAATAACATTTTGGGACTTCCAGGACTCGGGAATGTTACCTGATTGAAATATGTTATTGATCAAATTTAAAAAGTGAAGCTTAGACTTCTCATTTAGTCTAGCAATAAAAGAGTAAGAGATACAATCCTCACCTGGGCTAGTATCTCTTAAATCCGTTAAGACATTTTTGAGTTCTTCGAACGAAAAACTAGCATCCATTTCATCCAAAGATTCAATCAGAGGGGATACAAATAAATCACAAGATGGTACAGAGGGAGGAGCCAGTTTGTTAGCAAAATCATTAAGCCACAAAGAGGGATTATTGGAACTAGGACTGGGACTGCTGTTAAGAGAACGGCGAAATCTCTTAACATTTGTCCACACAAGGGAGGAAGGAGAGCAAGGACTAAGGGATTCACAAAAATTAGTCCATCCAAGTTTTTTCTTTTTCCCAGTCAAGTTTCTAAACTTCGCATCTCTGCGCTTGTACTCAATGTAATTCTCCATAATCATACAGGCAGCATATGACTCCTCGGCAGATGTTCGCCGATCGACAGAATCAGAGCATTCCTGATCCCACCAGGGATTGAAATGCATCCAATTCTGAATGGAGTGTTTTTTAGGGATGTGCAAGTCAGCTGCAGACAAAATGGCAGAGACAAAACGATCATAGCAAAGAAAGATATTCTCAAAATTACCGAACTCAGGAAGATTGCCCAACATGCAATCCACAGAGTCGGCGTACTCATTCCAGTTGGCTTGCTTCAAGTTATATTTAGAGGCAGAATTAAGAGGGGGAGAAGGGGGATGTCTATTATGTATAGAAAGGAGAATAGGGAAATGGTCACTACCATGGGTAGAAGGAAGAACAGACCATGATAGCTGGGAAGCAAGAGAAGGAGAAGATAAGGAAAGGTCAACAGCAGTCCTAGGATTCTGATTTGGATTAACCCTACGAGTCGGTGAGCCATCATTGAGAATGCAAAGAGATACATCATCAATCATGTCTACCAACGAAGGCGAAAATCCATCACAGTAATAACACCCCCACAAAGAGTGATGAGTGTTAAAATCCCCTAGGACCAACACAGGACTAGGAAGTGAAGAGATAATAGACTTAAGCTCAAGGAAAAGAGAGGAAGAGGGATGAGGTATATAAACGGACAAGAAGGAGATATTGAAAGCCCTCACAGCAACAGCATTAATCTGTTGACTGTGAGGAGGGATAGGGATAAGGGAATAAGGAGAGGAGTGCTGGATAAGGATAGCACAACCTCCATACCCGTCATTTCTGTCCTCCCTTAAACAGGAGAAACCTGGTACCCTAAAGCGGGAATCAGGCAACAACCATGTTTCTGAGAGGGCAATAATGACAGGATTATACAGAGAAATAATATAAAGTAATTCGTGCTTTTTGGCACGAATACTTTGACTATTCCACTGTAGGAAGTTCAGTGGCTCCATTGTTTAATATTTTAAAGATTGTTAGTAAGTTTTTGGCAACGTTGGACGGTATGGGGAGTTCATCAGCGGTTTGAAAGATGCTCACAAGGGTTTCAGTTAGTGCAACCAATAGATCTTTTCTAGATTCTATTGGACTGTCAACACCTTGATTTAGAGCGCAACCATTAGGAAGGGAAGAGGGACAATTGGCAGTTATGGCTTGATGAGCTTGTCTGTTATATCCCTTTGCTAAAGGAGCGCGGGGACGGGGAGACTGGAAAACTGTCTTTCGGTATGATTTATACGGAGTGACAGGGGCTGATGGTATTGGTGATAAGGGGGTTGAGTGAGCGGGAGGAGCAGATATTTCCTTAGCCATGTCAGCATAGGATCTGCGGACAGGAGGGAAACGAGCGGAAGCCTCTATATACGATATACATTCCTGAGACATTGTAATTTTGATGGACTGTTGCCTTGCAAACTCAGGACAGTCCTTGTCTGTTGCAAAATGTTTACTTTCACAATATAAACATAAAGAATTTTCCCTACTAGTGTCACATGCATCACCATTATGGAACTCAGAACACTTATAACACCTTGGCTTCGATCTGCACTGTGATTTTACATGACCAAAGCGACAGCAATTTAGGCATTGGATGGTGGGATATTTGTAGGGTTCGACTGGGAGGGAGGAATGGTATGAAAAGACCCTTTCAGGCAACATTTGACCACGGAATGTAACTACAACCGACTGAGTCGGGACCCATGTAGTCACACCCTCACTGACACACTTTCTATTTAAACGTCTAACTTTCATAACCTGTACACCACCTGAGGGAAATTCCAATGAACTTACAAATTCATCCAAAGAAAAATCTACTGGAACATCTCTTACAATACCTATTCTAGTAATATTGAAAGTTGGAATGACGGCAACATACTTACATAAACTAAGAATGGGATTGGACAAAAATAAATTCGCTGCAGTAGCTGTTGAGAATTCAACGCTAATTTTGTTGCGACCAACGTTTTTCACACCATCACTGGTGATATTTGAAATTTTATTAATGTGTAAGAATTGGCCAAATTTAATGGCTTTAATAGAGGTCCCAGCTGCTGGGTCTGGAGTTTCCCTAGACACATATACTAAGAAAGGGCCTTTGTCCGTATCAAGGTAGGACTTAGGACTTTCGGAAAAGGAGGGATGGACATATAAATTTTGAATTGACGGAGTCGCAGTAGCAGGATTAATTATAGTTTTTTTAATTAAGTCATTATTATTAGAAGGTGGGTCACCACCTTGTCTTTTGCGCGATGTCAAGTTTAAAGTTTCGCCTATGCCACCTCCAGGGTCAGGGGGGTCATGTGGATGCTCAGCATCCATTTTAAAATCAACTAGCCTAACTTACCTTATAATACAATTAATCTACTAACAAAATCACCACAAACACTCACAACAACCTAACACCTTAGAAATACAGATCTTTTATTTTAAAAACCGCAATTTGTACAAAAAATATATGAAAAAATAACACAAAAATAAGAAACCCTCACTAACACGTGTGTTAACCAAAACAAACGTCAGCAAAGTCCTACGGAGTGTCTTAGCACTAGGTTCCCTCTGTCTACCCTGCAGTGTGCGGGATACAGCTTGAAACTGATTTATTTTATTTTTTTTATTATCAGAAATAGCTTCACAAGTTTCAATGAAGTTTTTAGTATTGCATTTTGGCATACTTTCTTTAACATTTAACGTTTGTTGTGTTTTTTTATTGAATAATCTCAAAGATTGCCTGGAACAAATCACTTTAAGCGATAAGGCCGCATTATTGTATATTTGTGATGTTGCTGTGTATTTTGTATACAATTTATGTAAATAGTATGTGGAATAAAGTATATTATAATGTATTGTACTATTTGTTCTATTGCAATCAATTTATAAAAAAAAAACATTATGTCAAGAAAAGTAAAGTAAAGTATTAAGTGTTACAATATTGCTACAAAATAAATGTTTTATTTAATATACTTTAATTTTCAACGTATGGATCACTAAAGTATAATAATTCGAATGAGAAAATATAAATAGATAATTTTATAGAACAACCGAACGAAGCGGCGACCGGGTGGCTAGTAAACAAAAAAAGTTGAATATGAAGTCTCCTTTTAATAACATCGGCGGAATACCATAGCCCACAAATTCTTCCTCCTGGCATTAAGTATAAGCGTATGTTGCCAGAGCCTGCCTTCCTGTTTAGCTTACTCCACTTTGCACGATCTGTAACGTCCTCGGTGGTTACACCATTGGCTCTCATGTCCTGCATCACGACATCCAACCAGCGCTTGGCCTGGTCGTCCGGGGAATGTCGTCAGGTTCAACCGCTTTTCCGTTCTTCATGCGTTGAAGACGAGACCAGTTTCAGTCCGATAAGTTAGGCGGTGGGTCATGGTGAAGACAGCAGGCTAAGTGTTCAGCAACTCCTATTTACTAAATTCTAAATGGAGGCTCTTGATACAGCTCTTTTACTGGCACATTTAGCTACTATATAGTACAGTCTGTCGTCAGGCGAGTTGGATTACTGTCACTTTTTAAAGGCATCCTTCTTTTCATGAGTCACCTCCTGCACCATGTCATTCCCCCACCATGTCTCCCTGTAGACGTACTCTCCTAGAAACGCCAAAAACTCGCCTGCTCGCCGCAATGATTGCCGACTGAACTCGATTCCAAGCATCCTGAGCAGTCTCGGTGTTGATTCGGTCGAAAGATTATGACTTTTCACCTCTGCCAGGAAGTCGATCTGCATCTGCCTATTCAGCAAATACGTTTGGTCAATAAGTTGTCAATTTGAGTTGCGCGGGACTCACTCTTATACGATAAGATGCTGAGGATTCTTTGGGAATAACGTATTCACGATGGCCAGATCAGACGCAATACAGGTTCTCAGAATATTTTCTCCCTGTGTATTGCGAAGACCGTGTCCAAAAACCCCGTGAACGTCCACGGCTCAGTAGCCTTACCGACGTGACCTTTCAAGTCCTCTACAACTAAAACTACTTCGGTAGTAGACGGTAGAGCAAGTAGCATCACTTCATATTGCTACCAGAATGTCTCCTTTTCGGCCGCGCTACATTCCACCTGGGGAGCATAGGCAATGATTAAGTTTGTGGTAACATCCTCAATCAGTACCCTTACTCGCTTACCTCGCATCCAGCGGTCGGAGCGACGGTCAACTTCAAGTAACCCATTTTGAACCTCCTTCAGAAAACACTAACGCCACACCGTTTCTACCTCAGTTGACCCAGTGAATACAAGTCGGTAACCCTGTCCGATGTTACAGGACTTATTTCTCTTCCAGCGAGTTCCTTGGAGGAAAGCAAACTGGACTCGACGTCTCATGAGTACATCTGCGAGTTTTCTGAATTGTCCGATTAGAGAGCCCATATTCCACATTGCAAAGCGGAATTTCCGTATGTATACTAGCGTCTTTAGCCGTGCCCGTATGGGAGATGTACCTGCGCGTATTTTATGGTGACGCCCTAGCCGTACCCAGTTTCACGGTATTTTTTGCCGTTTTTGTGGCGGACAGCAGTTCTTCAATGGAGCGATTGTCATCTAATCTCCAAAACCCAGTTACGAGAAAAGCCGAGATGAGAAGAATAAGGAACTAAAATAAGAGACAAGGATAGGTAAAAGAAAGGAGGGAGCTAATGAAAGGAGGAGGAGAGAAGGAAGGACACCACTCTTACGGACTGGATGAGGGTATGACAGTGGTGGCTCGAGGACCCGGAATGTTAATCAGGACATCCTTTGACTGCCATAGCCTACAAATATTACATATTATTCAATTTCAAAACACAAATTAACTTCGCACTTATATACATACATTTAACACATGATAACCATTCAAACTAACGATACAAACAAACCAATATCAAACCAGAACCCAAAATGTTAGCAACACAGCGTTAATATTAAATTTTAATTTCAAAACTGTACGTACTTACTCGTACGTACTCGTATACGTAAACAAATTTCGCTTTCCGCCGCACATGGTGCCTTTGTTACATGGCGTCATTTCGCTCGAGCAATTATTCGCTGTCGCATAATTTCGCGAATTTTCTACACACTGCTAGGTATCTTGATTAAATTTTTTAATGGTAACGTATTCGGACATAAATATGTGTTATCATTTTTACATTGGAACTCCCTGTTATGGCAGTAATTCGGTGTTTGGATTATACATAGTTGTGGTTCAAATTATGTTTTCAAAAATCTGGATATTCCACTATTTTCTGTCCTTTAAAAGACAATGGCATCTAATGCAGAATTTTATGGTCACTCGACAGGCACAAGAGTTTTAGTTTTATACCTATATCCCAAGAACAGTAATGTAAATAATAAAAAGGGATTCAAGGCATATGTTATACATCCTGTATCAGCGATAGAAGTAAGAACGAGAGGTAAAACATTAAAATCCCTCTATAATCTACGAAAAGAACTCTATTAGAAGATAACTTCATTTCTAGAACGTATTTCAAAAGGTATTAGTTAGATTGTTTCTAATGTAGTTGCGTCCAGAGTGAAACTTGAGTAGTAGGGATAAACTTTATTTCACCTTAAGCCTTCAGCCAAGCAATTTCAACTTGCAGCTCCTCTCCCTGCAAAGGAGGACCCGGTACCCGTACGATGAATCTAAAAAACATTGTATAAAACAAACTATTCAGTTATGGTAACATTCGGTTTTAAGAAAGACAAAAATTTAAAACAACAATATAATACTCGTATTTTCTATATAATTATTTTTCCGAATAGGAAACGAACCCACAACTTTTGCCCTTCCCTCTGAGACTGTTCCACTGTGAGACAATAGCCTCAATATATTATGTACATATGGTACATTTCAAGCAATTTCGGTAAATACATTATTCAGTTATGTCTCGTATATTCACAAAGGCGTGTAAAGTGTACTGGAACAGATCAACGAGGAACCGAAGCTTTCTTAAACTTTAATTACCCCTTTGCTGTCTGACGACTTTGCGCTTTACCTGTTTGATAGGGTTGTGATAGTTTTCTATGATATCTATTATTCGCAGTATATAAATTGTGAGGAAAGGAAGGGTCTTAATGGGAACAGAGAGTCTTAGTTCTAAGTTGGCAGGTTCCCTTTTCCTATTGCTACGTGCTGGAATAGTACAGCGTGAAGCTACTACTACTAGATAAAAAATATAAAATAAAATAAAATATTTTTTAATACGCATAGAATTTGATAATAATATTATTAATATAATTTTAAAGGCGAGTCATAGAAGGCACAGAGACAGAAACGTGTGACTGTAAATAGGACAGGTTGTGGGTTCGATTCCTACGAAATTAAATATATAATATTTTCATTTCTTCGCTCTGGTGTCGGAACAAAACGCGGCGTTAAGTTCCGTCACTCAACACGCAATGCCTCCTATCGGCGGAAAATGGAGAGCAGTGTGTGTTAACCCTATGTTTCCTCTGTCTACCCTGCTGTGTGCGGTATAAAGGTTAAAACTAAAAAAAAATACTTATACAACCATAAACAACTACATAACTTTAGTTAAAATATATTGAACGTGCTAAGTGGCAAACATATAATAAAAAAATCCATTTGTGTAAATCGAACACGTTATCATCAGCCCACGAAATCTATCTATCTATAACATATGTAACAAAATAACAAAATCACCATTTCACCATCAGCTATATAAAATTAACAAATGTTAACTGTAACTAATAAATCAATTTAAAGCAACGTAGAAAGCAAGCTGTCACATTTCTCATCATCTGATACCGAATATATCTGAATATTGTTGACAGGCATTTATTGATAAATTATAATATTTGATTTGCCCTGTACATGGACTTTGGCTGTAGTATAATATATAATGATTTATGAAATATAGACAATGGTCATAATTAATTATTATTGCACTAGGTATAGTCGATTTGTGTTTTAGTAACATTATAGCATATTTCTATAAAGTACGATGATAATAAAAAGCTAATTGACATCTTTGAGTGGATTAACATTTTGTAACTTAATATGAATATAAGTGAGCGTATAGCATTAATAAAAACATCTTAAAACTGAAAAAAAGTATTTTAAAAACGTTAGCTTGCAAAATAATAAAAAAAAAAATTTATATAAAATCGCCTGTACAATGGTGAGGTAAAAAATTAGAGAATTGTTACTTTTATCTAAGTGTCATGTAACTATTTGTACTTTAAAAAATATTTAAACTTAACTAAAACAAACAAAAAGAAATAATAAAATTTAATATTTAATTATTTCTAAAATCTTTCGCGACACCCCTAATAGTATAAAATAGACCTGACTTTGCATTAAGTACCTTACTACTAAACTGTCATAAAGTTCGTAAACGCAAATATCAGAATATACTGATAATGCAAATTGATATAATATACAAAAAAGAGAAAATGAATGAAAAGAATGGATAAGAAGACTATTTTCTTATACATATAAATAAAATTGAAGCGTCTGTCTATGGCTTCAAAATAATCGTGTCATTTAAAGTGGATATAGTTATTTATACGATACTGAAACGTAATTAAATAATTAGAAAAAAATAAACAGCTGAATTGATTTTGATGCGATTTCACACACCACATGTCATACATAAAAACTTCTCTAAAATAAATTTAATTAAACTATTAAAATAATGTATAATGGGTGCTAACCCTAATCAGCTGAGTGGACTCTCAAGTCAGTATTTAGTTTCTTGACAGTTTGCGAGTAGTACGCGGCCATGTCGTCTTTGAAACTTCTAAAATACTGTTATAATATAGTAGAAGTTTGTTTCATATCAAATGCTAAGTAGAAATAGAAATGTGTTTCGAGTGACTGCCAGTGTCGCGATCATCTGAAAAGGGGTTCATCAACACTGCGAGACAGTACACGTCAAAACACCGATTGGGACTGTATAGGGCCCAGGTTCGGCCTCATATCGAGTACTGTTCTCATCTCTGGGCTGGTGTACCTCACTATCAGCTTGACCCATTTGATCGCATACAACGTAGAGCCGTTCGAATCGTTGGAGACCCATATGTGCAGGGCTTGACACATTGGCTTTGCATAGAGATATCGCCTCGCTGTGCGTTCTCTACCGCATTTATCATGAGGAGTGTTCTGGAGAACTGTTTGACCTGTTACCTGCCGCCGAATTTTCTAACCGCACAGTATGTCACAAACTCAAGTACTATTCACACCATCTGGATACATTGCACTCCACTACTGTGCGGTTTCGTAGGAACTTCCTTCCACGCGCCACTCAACTGTGGAATGGGCTATCTGCGGCAGTATTTCCAGGTCGAGACGAACTGGGTACCTTCAAAAAGCGCGTCTATCTCCACCTGAAAGACCGATAACACACCTATAGCTTCTCTGGCGTTACACGGGGTCGTGGGCGGCGGTGATCACTTACCACCAGGTGACCCGTACGCTCGTTTGCCTTATCTTTTTCCATTAAAGAAATCTTTTAAATAATATATATTATAGTATGGGAACCGACGATGTTAAATTGGGATTAACGCGTCCTATTGGGTAGCGAGGCTTAGACGACAACAAGAAAAAAAAAGTCATATAATACATATCTAGGGGTGAGCGGCTATATATTTTCAAAAATGTGAAAAAAAATGTTGCATGGACATATTTGAACGCGTCAAGTATAGTCCATGTCCTACATCCTTGTCCTACGTATTCTTAAAAATGTAATTATGATAATTAGATTGTTTCCATGATGGAGGTGGTCCTACGTACATTTATTAAATGAAAAAAAAAAATATCGAGCGCGTCAAATTTTCTAAAAGGATGTTAACTGAACCTAAAAATAAAATCTTATATAAAAATCTGACGATTTGGATGTGACGAAAACTCGCAGCCATTGTTAGAATGTGCAAAAACTATTTCATCACTTTGAAATACACAAGCGCGTCAGATTAAGTCTATTAATCTGACGCGCTTGTAATAAGATTAAGATATATATGGTTCATTTTCATACCCTAGACGTGCTACTTCATGATCTGACAATTATCAGAAGGGACTTGCCTAATATGAGATTTTTCTTTTTTAAATCATTGATGGTAATCAATTAAAAAGCACAAGAAATGGCATACAAAAAAATATAAATTTTAAAGATTTTTTTTTGTATTTTCGTCTTTTTGAGGTACGGAACCCTAAAAACAAAAAAAAAACAATTAAATTAAAAAAATCAGCTTCACGCCGTATCCCGCACACAGCATGGTAGGCAGAGAGAACCTAGTGTTAAGACACACCGTTCCCCACTTTCCGCCAAGTTCCGGAGGCATTGCGTGTTGAGTGGTGGAACTCAACGCCGCGCTTTTGCCTCCACATCAGACCGAAGAAATGAAAATATAAATGTAAGTAAATATTTTATCTCCTCGAGTGGGGATCGAACCCACAACCAGTGGATTTTACAGACCCTCTGTGCCCCTGCGCCACGACTGGCCTCAAGAAAAACAATTCTTGTTACATTTTCTCAATAAAGGCTACAAAAATTACTTATTAATTTTCTAAGGGTTAATCTCCCACGGTCGAGACCTTTGAAATAAGATGAGATGCACGGCGAAAGTATTACACGAAAAATTACCTTTTACCTTGCCTTACTCTAGGGACTTTTAATTATTATTTGAGTAGCTACAGGTACATTTTCTTTGATAAATATTATATTTAGATTTTTATTTGACGTCAATAATGAACTGCCTCACGTTTCTTCTTGTGTCCCTCGGATTAGGACACTCCATTCTCCACTTTTTATCTTCCAGAGCAGATAAATGAAAATAAACTAAACTACTCCAACTACGGATTAAGCCCACACCCATCGGGTTGCCTTCCAGACGCTGTCCCTTATCGTCGATGGCCTCTTAATTATATTATGTTAATAAAAAATAAATAATCAGCTTCACGCTGTATCCCGCATACAGCAGAGTAGGCAAAGGGAACCTAGTGTTAAGAGACTCCCGTTTCTCATTTTCGGCCGAATTTTGAAGATATTGCGCGTTAAGTAGCGGAACTCAAAACCGCGCTTTGCTTCGTTAGTAGAGCGAAGAAATTAAAACGCTGAATATTTCATTTCCTCGAGTAGAAATCGAACCACTTGATCTTTGACGTGTTTTTTTAATACTAAGCCAAAGTGGACCTAAGGTCAATTTTAGGTCATCTTCTATGTTTACGATCTCTATGACCAAACTGTCACTCTTATGTACCATTTTCATCCTTGCTTCGAAACATGTGAGTACGTCCATCTCCGTTTGATATTAACAAACGGAGTGTTGTTGTTTTAAATAATATCATCATCGATTCATAAACAAATTAATTATATATTTTCACTGGGCTGTTAATAAAAAAGAACAAAGTAGCTTGCTTGTTTTAATGTTCTTTCTGAATACTTCATTAAATAGAATATGTAATTAAAAAAAAATCTTATCACAAAGTAAAATTTCTGATAAATCTACACTTACTTAAATATAATAAATTGAATAACTTTGAAATAAACCATCTAACAAGTATTAATCGAAGATGGCGGACATACTGCGAAGTCGCCACAACCTTACCCTTAGGGGATTCACCGTAAAGTTGGCCATATTTACTTAAGTGGCCATCGTAATATGGCAAGGGAGAGTTCTGTTAAGTCCATAGAATATTATTTTATTTTTAAAGATATATATTTTATTTTTTAGATAAATTAAAACAAATCAAATGGTCAGATGGATGATTAAAATTTTGATTAACGATTGTCTACCTGTAAACAAAATGCAGGCTGTAAAAAAAAATATTAAATTCATTGAATTTGGCTACATTCTACCTTTTAATATCGGTCTAATCTTTACAATAGATAATTTTTGCCTTACCAGTCTATATGCGGGACAGAGCATTAAAATAAAGGAAAAATAAATTATATTTTTTAATTTCAAGTTCTTTTTTTGAATTAGTTTTTTATATAATTCTAAAAACAACACACATACATATTCATTAGAAACCACAACGACCAAAATCCACAAAAGAAGCCTAAGTGACTTCAGAAAAAAAAATTATCTTCTCTAAGCCCTTCAAATTTGAGCTTTTCATATTATTAAAATTTCCTTTCATACTGTATGTAATATGAGGTAGAGCTATGATCAAATAAACTGTTCGAAACTACTACTCAGTATTTAACTACATACAGTGATATACAATGTCGCAAACTTTCCAATATACTGAATATGTTAGAGGTCCCGTGCCAAGTTGTAAAAGAATGCTCTCATAAAATACGGAAAAACTATTTAACTTTTGATAACTTAAAGTTTAAGCAAAATTTATTCTTATGTAGATATGTTTGTTGAAATTCTTGTGGATTATGCTTTTACAATAATCGTCTTTTGTTTTGTTAAATTTTTTTAATTACATGGGAAAAAACTATATATTGACTTGGCAAGATTGACTTGAATTTGAATCTGAAGCTACACGACAATTCTCCTGTAATATACATATTTATTTTTTATATATTTTACTTCACGCTGTAACCTGCATAAGGCAGGGTAGGCAGTGAGAATGTGGGTATTGCGTGTTGAGTTACGGACGTTAACGCCGCACTGGATTTACCGGAGCGAGCAAATGAAAATATAAAATAACTCATTCCTCCGAGTGGGAATTAAAACTACAACAGTCGCGTTTATATTCACACGCTTGTGCCACTGCGCCACGACGGCCCTTGCACGTCTTTACACTTTGTTTATTTGGTTCGTAACAATAAGTTAGACTTAAACTAATCATTTATTTTCCAAATTATATATTTTAACACTAAATATTTCCAATTTCCATTTAAATTTAATATATTACACAAATGTATTTTCAACAATAAGCTTCCGATTTTATTATATACGCTAATAATCTAAACAATACGCCACATATGCAGTTATGCAATAGTTTCATTTGGTATTAATACGTAACAAGCTTGGGTTTCGAGTGAACTAAATTACTGTTTAAATGAAGTTATTCTAACACAAATTTGTGATAATATTGCATAATTATTTTTTATAGACTTCGTTTTTAGGGTTCCGTACATTTTAAGGATTAAATGAACCCTTATAAGATCACCGTGTTGTCTGTCTGTCTGTCGTTCTGTCTGACAAAAGCTTTAATCTCAGGAACGCTTGGAGATATTGAGTTGAAATTCAAACCATATGCCTAAATCTACGGCTAGAAATGGGGCAAAATTTGGTTTTGAACCGGCTAGTTCAAGTAAGGTATCAGATGAAAGGGCTCTGGCTAAGTTAAGCCTGAAATGTAGAAAAAGCTCGTGTTCTCGTATTTTTGTACGGAATCCTCGGTGGGCGTGCCCGACTCACGCTTTTCTGGTTTTTAAATATGTATGTAGGTTATGTATGTAGAAGAGTCTTAACCATCTATCTACATACATTAGGTACACTTTCCTTCTTTGTACTATAACTAAGATTTATAATAAATTTATAGAAGAAAAAGGTATTTTGAGTTCTATTTATTTTATGTTTTTATAAATAAGTACAGGAAGTAACAATTATATTTGGCTCAAAGCAATTTATGTCACATTGATTAAAGATCTAATAAAAACTAAAACAAGTTCTCGTTGTCTCTTTGTTGAGGCCAGTCGTGGCGCAGGGGCACAAAGTGTAACTGTAAAATCGAGGTTGTGGGTTCGATCCCCACTCGAGGAAATGAAATATTTATTTACATTTATATTTTCATTTTTTCGTTCTGGTATCGAGGCAAAGCACAGCGTTGAGTTCCGCCACTCAACACGCAATGCCAGAACTCGGCGGAAAGTGGGGAATGAAGTGTCTTAACACTAGGTTCTCTCTGCCTACCCAGCTGTGTGCGGGATACAGCGTGAAGCTCATGAAACTTTGTAATTTTTCGTTATATTATATACATTGGGGGCTTCCCACTTCACACTCAACTGTGTGGTCTCAGTCCTGACACGAGCATTTATATATAATTTACAATTATTAGTATTCCAGGGAACTTAGAGAAAATTAAAACAACAAAAAAAAAATACTATTCGAGAATAGATGCATAACTATCAAAAAACGATTCAAAGTAACAACCACCTATCACTCATATCAACTAATTATTGAAATGAAACGGTGTCAAAGAGCGAGAATAATAGCATCTGATTCAACTGCAGTTCCACTCGACCGATCAAAAGGGAACAGCGGTCTTGTTTTGCGAAACGTTTGATATTCCATATACCCACCGATATCGATTTCAGGTGCTTCTGTAATTTTCAAGTGATATTAGTCTTCTATATTTGGTTTATGGATCATATTGATGTTTTCATTATTGTAAGTGGCAATGATTTTTTTAACTATATGTTTCCATTATTGAATAATACTTGCGTAGTGATACATCTCTCCGTTTTCTTTTTCTTTCCTTTCCTTGGCGCATAATCTTCACAATAATGGTAAAATTCGCTCCAGATCTTCTTGATGGTGAAACCAGTGGACACATTGTCCACGCCGATGTTAACTCCGAAATTGTATACACTTGTGGGAGCCCATATTGTGAAAGGCAGTTCACTATCCTCCAACAATTCAATTTGAGATTCTTAAAAAAGGCAGACGCCCATCTGTCTTATCTGGTTCAGATTATAAAATTTTCCATTTCTGAGGCCGTCAAGGCACAGAGTCTGGCTGCGAACGGTTGTTGGTTCGATTTACACTTGGGGTAATGAATTACTTTCATCTTTTCATCCTTTCATTTTTTTTATTTAAAAAGCCAAACCACGGCGTTGAATTCTGCCACTCAAGCGTCTCAAAAAATCGGGTGGAAAGTGGAAATTGAAATGTCTAGGTTCCCTCTGCCTACTATGCTATGCTGTACATTGTAAGCCTGTAATATGAAAATAATTAAATATTTTTTATAAGTAAACTATTGGTAATTTTCTGAAATAATTCACTTATATATTCCAATTTATATATTTCCAATTTCCATTTCAATTTAATATAGGGCAATCCTTGAATTCTATCAAAGCTTGCAAATGATAATAGGTATCGGATTCAAGTCGTCTAAATATCGTGTAGTGCTATAGAATAATTTCGATATAATATAGCTAAAACTAATGATCCACTGTTATTATGTACTCGTGTCGATTTTATCAATACAAAACATAATGATTAGAGATAGATTACATTTATTTGAATATTGGATAAATCAATAAACGAAAACATTTCTTTAAGGACCTTTTTTTGTAGCTTCACGCTGCAGGACCGTATAAGGAGTATGGCATGGACGCCTACTATGCTATACTGGAAACTTTGTGAACCAGTAATATAAAAATAATTAAATATTTTTCATAAGTAAACAATTGGTACTTTCCTAAAATAATTCAACATTTATTCAAAGAAAAAAAAAACTGTATATCAATAGAAACTGTCTTAAAAAATATTCTTGCACAGAACTCGAAACGTACATGAAATTGAGAAGATTAAGTAAAACCCAGAAGTCTCTTAAACTCTAATTACCATTTCGCTTTCTCGAGCATTTCGATTTCTTCGTAATATAACTGGAGTCGGGTTGGCAAATTCATTAAGTAGAAAAAACTGCTATTTAACTTTCTTTTATATATATGGCAAAACTTTAATTGAACTTTGTCTACATTTAAATATCAAAATTTTTAAATTGTCTTATACTTATAAATACTAAGATGTAGACAATTAAAAAAGGGTTTGATTTATCATATCACAAAAAAATATAACAAATATTTACATACTTCCGTGTTGCAGCGACAAAATAAACGCAATGGTTGTGAGAATTGGTGTGGATCATTAGTTTTATCGAACTTCTGTTGTGGAAATGAGTTAGTTACATTTCCTAAAAATCAGCTTCACGCTGTATCCCGCACACAGCAGGGGAGCCTAGTTTTAAGATACTCCGTTCCTCACTTGCCTCCGAACGCTGGATGCATTGCGTGTTGAGTGACGGAACTCGACGCCGCGCTTTGCCTCGACACCAAAGCGAAGAAATGAAAATATAAATGTAAATAAATATATATAAGCTCCTCGAGTGGGGATCGAACCCACAACTAGTCGATTTCAGATAGTCACACTTTTTGCCCCTGCGCCACGACTGGCCTCAATGTTCCTTAACTTTCCTAGCTGTGTTAAATGACAACATAAAGTCTGAACTGCGCAAAGTCTCGAAAATTATATAGAATGAAGTGTCTTAATACTAGGTTTCTTAAGCCTACACCGCCATACTCCTTATACGGTCCTGCAGCGTGAAGCTACAAAAAAAAGATCCTTAAAGAAATATTTTCGTTTATTGATTCATCCAATATTCAAATAAATGTAATCTATCTCTAATCATTATGTTTTGTATTGATAAAATCGACACGAGTACATAATAACAGTGGATCATTAGTTTTAGCTATATTATATCGAAATTATTCAATAGCACTACACGATATTTAGACGACTTGAATCCGATACCTATTATCATTTACAAGCTTTGATAGAATTCAATGTTTTCAAATTTAGAGTAGGTACTGTTATAGGAAATATTCATCTAAATATATGCGTGGTAAAGATCTCTCCTCTGGCAAGACAGAATGCGGCGTTGAGCTCTTCCAACCAACACTTATGTCTGGAATTTTGGATGGAAAGCGGAATAACGGCGTATCTTGATACTAGGATATGTGCATCTACCATGCCATTTCCAAGACATAGTGTAAAGCTGAAACAAAAAAAAAAAATTTAATATGACAAAGTTGTTTAATCTAATAGAGTTCTTTATCATTCTACAATTCTTTTTAAACATATATGATTGTCCATATATTTTGTATAACATATAAAGCAGTTACTAACCACCTATCTTAAGAGGAGGCTTCTATCCACATCTTAAAAAAACATCTGCTATTTCAGCTCTATGAAAATATTTCGGTGAATGTTTTATAATAGGTTTACAATGTATCTCGGATAAAGCCGAGTAGACAGAAGGAACCTAGTGTTAAGACACTCCGCTTTCCTCGTACCGCCCACTTTTCTAGACATTACGTGTTGAGTGGCGGAAATCCACAACGCCGCGCTTTGTGTTGTTAATACAGCGAGTAAATAAAAATAAATCATTACACCGAGTGGTAATCGAACTCACTCATTTATTATAGAAAAATCACCTCTCAAAAACTGTAACAGAAACATTATATTTCAAACATGTTATCTAAAGTAAATCTTTATAATAAAACCATAATATTAAAAGTAATTTAACAATATAAATATATTTTAGCAAATATAAATATTTGGCAACCCTAATAATCCCAGGTGAACAGAAAACTCAGCGTTTTCAAAGTTCTATAACAGTTTCAAAGTGGCGGTGCGCGGCTATCGCGATCAAACTTGAATGAAAACGTGTTCCCAAACTTTTTACTTACTAAACGGGCCTTCCTTTTGGGACCTTTTATAAATATAATCGAATTTTATGTATTATTTTAGTTTATTTTATCGTTGGTTTGCGTCTATTGTATTTGTGAATTTGAACTTGGCTGTTTTATTTACTGTGCTTGCTTGCTATTATAATGTACTAGTGGGCGCGCGCAGCTTCGCCCGCTCATTTGCACCCTTAGGTGTGAATTCTAAAAAAACCATGAAACACGTGTTCAATAAAATATTTTTAACAGTCTGAATTTAAATTTTTATAAAAAAAAATTGGTGGCGATTTAAAGATTTTTCCATATAAACTTTCAACCCTTTTATGAACCTTATTTGAACCTTTAGGTGGTGAATTCTAAAAAACCATGAAACAGGTGTTCAATGAAATATTTTTAAGAGTCTGAATTTCACATTTTATAAAAATCGGTGCCGATTTAAAAAAAAATTCCATACGAACTTTCAACCCCTATTTTATACCTTTAGGGTTAAAAGTTTTCAAAATCCCTTCTTAGTGGATGTCCAGATTATAAAAATAAACATATGTCCACGGCTGTGCGTGCGTCAGTCAGTTACATGTTCTTTTTTAATATANATATATATATATATATATATATATATATATATATATATATATATATATATATATATATATATATATATATATATATATATATATATATATATATATATATATATATATATATATATATATATATATATATATATATATATATATATATATATATATATATATATATATATATATATATATATATATATATATATATATATATATATATATATATATATATATATATATATATATATATATATATATATATATATATATATATATATATATATATATATATATATATATATATATATATATATATATATATATATATATATATATATATATATATATATATATATATATATATATATATATATATATATATATATATATATATATATATATATATATATATATATATATATATATATATATATATATATATATATATATATATATATATATATATATATATATATATATATATATATATATATATATATATATATATATATATATATATATATATATATATATATATATATATATATATATATATATATATATATATATATATATATATATATATATATATATATATATATATATATATATATATATATATATATATATATATATATATATATATATATATATATATATATATATATATATATATATATATATATATATATATATATATATATATATATATATATATATATATATATATATATATATATATATATATATATATATATATATATATATATATATATATATATATTAGCTTCATGTGGTGATTGATATTATGTCAGAAATGCCAAAACATTTTTAACCTTCAAACGTCGCATAAAGTTACACATTGTGTCACTTTAAAATTTAGCTTCTTTTCCTTTTTTTTACTGTCATTACATATTTTATTTTTACCATTTAACTCTTATCTTTATATATATATGTATATATAGTAGTGTATATATATTTATATGTTGTGTATATGTTTGTATACATATTTAGGCGTAATTGCCTTATAAACTAATTACCGACAGTTAGTAAAAAGTACCAATATATGTATAATATATAGATATACAGTTTAGCACATGAGATGAAATGGATCGGCTATATTGACGTATCATTAATTCATTGACCACATCATTTGAAATAATTTACATTTAGAGCTTGGTTCATATATAATTATTGATTTGAATATTCAGATTGAAGGATAGTTAGTTGGTTAGATGCGATCGCGGTGTAGTTAGATATTTGTACATAATTATATATGTATCAGTTTCACGCTGTATCCCGCACACAGCAGGGTAGGCAGAGGGAACATAGTGTTAACACTCCGTTCCCCACTTTCTGCCGAATTCTGGAGGCATTGCGTGTTGAGTGGCAGAACTCAACGCCGTGCTTTGCCTAGACACCAGAGCGAAGAAATGGAAATATAAATTTAAGTAAATATTTCATCTCCTCGAGTGGGGATCGAACCCACAACCAGTCAGTTTAACAGTCACACTTTGTGCCGCTGCGCCACGACTGGCCTCACAATATATATGTGGTACAAATAAAAAAATAATTATGTATGTGGTACAAATAAAACTAAATAAAAGAAATTAAAAAAGGTGAAGAACAGAGTATTTTAACATTAGGTTCCCTTTTCCTATCCTGCTATTTGCGGGATACAGAGTGAAGAGAAATAAAAACAAATAATAACGTATATCCCTTATAAAAAAACACAAATTGCAACTATCCATGTTTAAAATCAGTATTTTATAGCGTAAAACGTCATTTTGCTTTCGACTCGTTATTGCAGCCGCAACTCGTGTTATTTCCGACAGCTGAGTTCCAACTAAAGTGGAAAACGTATTGCTTTTTGTATGAGAAAAGTGAAACATTTGGAGCCAATTCTTTTTTAAACTATCAATTAACAACATTTTATAAGTAATTTATATACTGACCTAAAGGCCAGTCGTGGCGCAGCTGTCACAGTCGTCGTAGAACGTGGGCTCGACTGCTACTCGAGGAAACGAAATATTCCCTGCTCTCGTAACAAGGCAAAGCGTGACGTAGAATTCCGCCACTCAACACGTAAGGCTTCCAGAATCCAACGGAAAATGGGGAACGGAAGTACCTTAACACTAGGTTCCCTCTGCCTCCCCTATTTTGTACGGAATATAGAATGAGGCTAAAAATATTAAAAATAGAAAATTGCCATTTAAACCATATCCACAATCCACATCCAAAACAAAACTAAAATGAAAAGGACCTTCGCTATATACGAAACAGATAATCTCGTGTATCGACCGATAAAACGTCAAAATGACGTAAACAACAAAATAAATGCATTCATGGGCAATTTAACACTGACTGACATACGACGCTTTCCAACAGAGTGGACTGTGTCGCTAGAACTGTGTCAGTCGACAAAGCGATACATTCGTTAAGTGATAGAAATTGTATGAACGTTACAATATTTCTATTCAAATTGATTGAGTTTTGAATATTTGTTAATTGATTTTCGGGCTTTTTTTGTTAGTTTCACGCTGTATCCCGCACACAGTAGGGTAGGTAGAGGGAACCTAGTGTTAAGACACTCCGTTCCCCACTTTCTCCTGAATTCTGGAGGCATTGCGTGTTGAGTGGCAGAGCGAAATGGAAATATAAATTTAAATAAATATTTCATCTTCTCGAGTGGGGATCGAACCCACAACCAGTCGGTTTTACAGTCACATTTTGTGCCCCTGCGCCACGACTGGTCTCTACATGGCTTTTATATTATATAAAAAAATATTAAGAGATGACATGACGACTCTTGTTTTCAATAAAAAAAGTGGTCGGTTGACGCAATTTAATAAATAGATTTACCTTGTGTAATGATTTTATATTTATAGTTTAATCGACCTCTTTGTTTAATTAATAGATATTTTTGTATATAAGTTTATAGAACTACCACCAGAGGACACTAATAAAACGACGCTTTTTGTGGTCGGGAAATTCGAGATGCACTTTTAGACTTGGAGCGGAAGAAGAAAGAGGTCCTCTAGAATAACATATTGTATTAGAATTTAAGACAGACATTGTACAAACTTAATAGTATTTTACTCTGGAAGAAATATAAGTTCTTCAAAAGCCTCGAGGTGTTTGATTTCGTTACACTTGTTACCACAGCAAAGGAATCGAATCCACAACTGTTACGTTTACAGTCAAACCATTTTACCACCGGTCGACGGTGGCTTCTTTTACCTTCTTTCATTTGCCAATCCATTTTTTACCTATTGTATATACACCATATGTTGGATGGGAAAACCTAACGTCGTGCTTTACCTAACCAGACTGTGAAATACTATATTAAATATTATATCGGGGCTTATAAAATATGCTAAAAGAAAATAGAAACAAAAACTGGCGCTGGACTCACGTTTGCCTGTATAGGGTGGAAGTGTCAGCACCACTTTAAATAAAACCATAGTTTTAACTACCTCATAAAAGCCTAATACAATTCTTTTTTTCCCAAAAATGAAAAATTGATTTTTTCAAACAAAATAAATAATGAAATTGTCGTTTTAAAATAAAACGCCATTTGTCAAGAACGACACACGCACACATAAACCTATCAAAGGGAAACCGCCGCATACGCCTCATCCCGAAATCGATCGTAGATATTGGCCGCAAAGTTCAAAGTTGTTTAACCTTTAGTAGTATTTTTGTAGTAGTTGCGTTTACGTTATTCGCATCTTTGCGTAACTGCGCCACACGAGATACAGATATGGATAAACATCGTGAAATGAAAAAAATATACCCCATATGCTGTTTCCGTAGAAGGAGCACTGCCTCTTCCACCTGTATAAAGTACTTCTCGATTATTGATTCACAAGATTTGATTAACTTATAACTATGTAGGTACATATATCCAAACAATTTAAGTTAATTTAAATTATATTTACGTTACAATACAGCAAATTAATACCTTACAATTTAATTAGTTATTATTTAATTAATAAATGACAGTAAATTGTTTCTTTAATCAAGTAATTAGTCATTAAAAACTCATTCTGTGACATTAATGAGAGGGAAGGAAAATAGTCGCGAATATGTGAGGCAATGACCAGTATTTTATTTTATGATTAAGGATTGTTTTTCTTTTTTTAATTTTTATACGATTTCTATAAAAGAAGGTTGTGAGTTTGATACGTTTGTATGCGTCAAATGTTTTTTTTTTCAAGACATATGTATGTATATTGTTCGAATTGAATAATGTTTAATTTGATAAACTATTTACGCTTATTTTTAACATTTTTTAAAGTGTTAATCCACACTTAGGAAAGAAAAATACTTATTTAGAAAACGTATAAAAATTTGAACGCAGCGGGACTCGAACCCGCGCCTCCTGGAAACCGACCAGGTGCTCTGTTAAAAAATGTTAAAAATATTTAATAAATAGCATTCTCTCTTGCCAAACGATAATTCTTAGTAATTATCTTTGGGTAGCGGAAATTTGTAAAAATCTCCCTATAGAGATGCTAACAACATAAATAAGTTGTAACACGCGTATAAAAATTTCGACGTAACTTGATGAGAACGTATGGCTTAGTGGTCAGAGCGCCTGGTCGGTTTCCAGGAGGCGCGGGTTCGAGTCCCGCTACGTTCAAATTTGTATACGTTTTCTAAATAAGTATTTACGCTTATCTTACGCTATCTAAAATTTTATCGGAAACTAACAGTCATATTAAGCTCCTTTTTGTTTAAATGTGGTATATTCAAACTGAAGGAACAGTGCAAGTTTCATCAAAATAAATTCACTTGTGTTTAAAATATCTACAATATTTAAAAAAATACCATACTATACACATACAAAAATAACAAACTATACAGATAAGTAATTGACAGGTATTTAAAGTCAGTCTAATTTGTTTCACCTACTGTATAAAAGAAGAGTAAAATCTCGACAACTATTTGAACATATAGTTTATGTGATATTAAATAAATCAGCTTCACGCTGTATCCCGCACACAGCAGGATAGGCAGAGGGAACCTAGTGTTAAGACACTCCGATCCCCACTTTCTGAATCCTGGAGGCATTGCGTGTTGAGTGGCAGAACTCAACGCCGCGCTTAACCTCGACACCAGAGCGAAGAAATGGAAATATAAATTTAAGTAAATATTTCATCTCCTCGAGTGGGGATCGAACCCACAACCAGTCGGTTTTACAGTCACACCTCGTGCCGCTGCGCCACGACTGGCCTTAATGTGATATAATTACTTCAAATAACAAAAAATAGTTTTTATTAGAATAATTTTCAAAAAACAATTTATTCGAATAATACCCTACTCTGTTCTATACATAAGAAACTAACGTTAAATATTTCCTCAATCATTACGACGCTTACATCTCCCGTCAAGGTCACTATATATCCCGAATAAGCTTATCCCCTCACACATATTCTTAGTGGAGCAAGAAAATACATCATAATACCCGATGTATTATAATTCGTGCGTGAAATAGCGTCTAACGAAAATATAGAGGATATTTCACCTCCATATATACATCTCGAACATAATATTTGGAAAGAAAACTTTTCCCATTATTCAAATATTCAGAACAAAACAACGGCTTGACAGATAGCATTCGAGTAGTCGATGAGGAAACCAAGTCAAATGTGATTTAGTTTAACGAATGTTGTTGTCGTTTTTTGTTTTTAATGTTGTTTTATAAACAGCTGGTAAGTATTTATTTCTGGTTGGGGTATGGTTGAAACGGAAAGTGATAAAATGGCCTAACTCGAAAATAATGTTGCATTAGTCTAATAATCTAATCAATTTCACGCTTTATTCCGCACACAGCAGGGTGGGCAGAGGGAACCTAGTGTTAAGACACTCCGTTCCCCACTTTCTGCCGAATTCTGGAGGCATTGCGTGTTGAGTGGCAGAACTCAACGCCGCGCTTAACCTCGACACCAGAGCGAAGAAATGGAAATATACATTTAAGTAAATATTTCATCTCCTCGAGTGGGGATCGAACCCACAATCAGTCGGTTTTACAGTCACACCTCGTGCCGCTGCGCTTCAACTGGCCTCATGTGTTGCATTATCAAAATAAAATTTCGTGAAATTTACAAAAATAAAAAATATTATATAGGATTCATATTAAAGAGGTATATACCTATGTATATAGAAATTACTCGATTTTCACTTTAGACATAAGTTATATATGTCTAAAGTGTTCAAATCAAAGGTTGACCTAAATAATCTAAGCAAAGTCACTTTTAGTAGAAATACGAAATATGTACAAAAAATATGAAAGTACCGCCTGTTAAAATCAAAAAATTTTTTTGTTTACATATAAGTTTTTTGTCAGCAGTCTCAAAATATTCTTTTTCCTCCACTTTCTTTCCCTTGCATGATCCCTCTCTATATCTAATTAGATCATATAATTATTTATGAATATAAATATTTCTATGACTTAAATTTGAACTACTAACCAAAGCGGAAGTTTAGACTCAAAATCAGATTTTGCTTTATGATGTAAGTTTTGTGTACCGCATGTTGTATACTGCAACAGAGGAACCCTACTGTATACAGTACTGCGTACAGCAATGTTTCGCAGCGTTGAGCTCCGCCACCTAACACACATTGCAGAATGGTAAGACTCAAAGCGAAGATTTATTTTGTTACCTTAGCGATTTATACTCCAAATGGGAATCGAATCTACAACCGTCGCGTTTACGGTCAGCTGCTATGCCACTACCACAGCTTCATCAGTTATATATTCAAATATAAAAAAATATACGTAACTCTAGGCTCTACCGCTGAATCCGCGATATATTTAGTTGACAGAAAGGAAACGGAGTGTTTTAGACTAGGTTTTCTTTTCTTATCTTTCTATATGCAGAAGATTAGTGAAATTTTTACTAAATTACTGTAAAATTTGAGATAGGCCACAAGTTTACTAGCTAATTTATTTGAGCGATTCATTTAAACTTTTTTGTGAGGGCTTCATATTTATTGTTATTTATATCGTTTAAGGTTCAGTTTTGGTGAACAAAAAAATATTATTTGTTATTTTTGTATTCAAAAAATATTCTTTTATATAATAGGTACTATAGAAATAATGTTAATAACTCTCTTTACGACATAAACTATAATGAAAAAATATGTAGATAAAAGCGATTCGCATATCATATAGTAGGGCTCAACGCCACACTTTGTCAAATCTTATCAAAAAAAGAAAATATTTAAAAATGTCATTGAGTTGAAATCGAATCAACAACTACTTACCCGATTATTTTACTACATTGGGCTTATCAGTGATATTGTCTTAAGTAATATTACTATAATTAATCAATCCACGATCATTATGTAAACAGCAATATATAGATCAGATACTGTAATTTGTTTGGATAATAATTAAATGGAATACTGTCTATAAATATTTATGTACAATAATACAGCTTCACGCTGTATCCCGTATATAACCGGTTAGGCACAGGGAACGTAGTGTTAAGACACTACGCTCCCTACGTTCCACAGAATTCTGGAGGCATTGTGTGTTGAGTCGCGGAACTCAACGCTACGCTTTGCCTCGACACCAGAGCGAAAAAACGATTATGTTTCATTTCCGCTAGTGGGAATCGAACCTACAGCCTGTCGCGTGTACAGTCAGTCAAAATTTAGTAATATTTAACTGCTAATATATAATTTTTGTATGCGATTGGTTGAAAGTTTATCTGTTAGGCAATGGGTAGGCTTGAATTTCTCTCTGATAAATAGTCGTAAAATTGGAAAGTCCATTTCTGGAATTCGAATTAGAATTGTTCAAATAATAAAATAATCTTACATCTCAAAATTTCCTACAGTTTTATACGAATATTTAGAATTACAAACGACGGTACGAGAAAAATATAATGAAAATTTCTGTTTTTTAAGTTACATTTAAAAAAATAAGTATGCAGCAATGTAAAAAACTACAAAATTATACCCACTGTTGTGGACTTAATTAATTGTTAATTAATCTAAATAATTAAACTACCGTTGTGGGTTTAATCAATTATTTAGTAGGTATTTTCTCCTACCATTTTATAACCATCACATTCACTAACAGACGCTTACCAACACAACCAACGATAGCATAAGCATAAGTACTTATTAATAAAACGTATAAAAAATTTAACGTAGCGGGATTTGAACCCCTGCCTTTGGAGACCATCCAAGTCAATCCAAGTTTTACACGTTTTCTTAATAAGTATTTTTCTTTCTTGAGTATGAAATAACACTTTAAAAATGTTTATAAAAGCATAGGCACTTTTAACCATATAATTAAAAAGTAAAATATTTGACGTTATTATACATAATAATGGAACTCACTGCACAATATGCAAATTAGAACACACAATCAATCTATTAAGAGTAAACAATCACTGCTACTATTGCAAGACACGTCGCCGTGTGTTTATACAGTACTTAAGTGTCGCGCGTGTATCAAATCAAGTTTGAGAGGCGATCGCTTATACAGTACGACTTATGAAGCAATAATAGGTTCATTTTCTTTAGCTTCACGCTGTATCCAGTATATAGCAAGGTAGAGGGAACCTTAGAACCTAGTGTTAAGACACTCCACTACCATTATGACAGTTCCGTACCCCATTTTCCGCCAAATTCTAGAGGCATTGCGTGTTGAGTGGCGGAATTCAACCTCGTGCTTTTAACTCTTTGCAAAAGCGAAGGAAGGAATCGAACCCACAGCTTGTCGTGCTTACTGTCGCATGCTTATCCCTCGCGCCACGACTGGTCTAACATATTATACTAAAATTTGGTCACGAGCGAAGCCGCTGATAACCTAATTTACGTTTAAACTGAACTAAACATTAATAGACAGCTTTTATAGAGGCTTAATATAAGCATTGATTTTCAATAATTTTAATTAGAAAATATAATATACAACTATATAGTTGTATATTATATTATACAACTAATATAATATACAACTATATAGTTGTTTATTATATTAGTTGTATATTGTATATTATAATATACAACTATTAGCCAATATTGGCTAATTACTCTTCAAATGTATCTAACATAACAAACACCCCGAAAATGAATAATTAAACTGTTATTCTGAAATCCTAATGTTTATTTATTTCAACTATTGCCTAATTTGCTATATAGTATAAGCTTTGCAGTGCTGTGATATAATGTTATATACTACTCACCATCTGTATCATATTGAGTGTAATTTAGCTTTAAGTTAACTGAAGTTTTCTTTACTATATTATATTAGTAACACTTTCGAATCAAAAGTTTGATATATACATACGAAAAGCTGCTTAAATTCTATTACATTTTTTTATGGGTTACTACTTCACTCTCGTCAAAGTTGTTGTGGTTATTACGGTGTATTTTGTCTGAATACAGGATTTTTTGTGAACCTTCACTTGCTGCAGTCATCGTCTCTGGTTAATTGAACTATGGTTTGCATCGCTGTTTAACGATCGACCTTGAAACCAGTTGCTTTGTGAGTTGTTCCTGAGAAATGACTCGATCCATGCCATGTATTTATAACACATTACTAGAATAAAGTATCCGATATATTTGAGGATTCGTGTGAAAGAAGAGAAAATAATAATATATCTTGGTTTGCTAAATGTGAAAACAAAACAAATTAGGAACATTTTAAAATATGGTAAAAAAAGTTAAACGAAAGAAAATACGTTGTTAAAATTAAATAAAAAAATAACTTCATGCTGTATCCCGCTCACACCAGGGAAGGCATAAGGAAGTTAGTATTAAGCCACTCCGTACTCCACCTTCCGCCGAGTTCTGGAGGCAATGTGTGTTGAGTATCGGAACTCAACGCCGCACTTCGCCTCGACACCAGAACTACTCGAGTCGCACATTATTTTCATTAAAATCAGCTTCACGCTGTATCCCGCACACAACAGGGTAGGTAGAAGGAACCTAGTATTAAGACACTCCGTTCCTCACTTTCCGCCGAGTTCTAGAGTTTTTTTTTTACTATAGATAGGCAAGCATTTGTCCTCTATCTCACCTGGTAGTAAGTGATGATGCGAACGATGGTGGAGCATGCTTACCTAGGTAATGCCTATTCACTCTTGCCTTGAAAAGGGCCAAGTTATACTTGTCGGGGAACGGTTCTGCAGGTAGGGAGTTCCACTCTTTGAAGGTGGAGGCGAAGCGCTGCGTGCGAAAAGGTGGTATATCGACAACATATGGGTGAAATCCCTGCCTACGTCTAGTGCCCCGCATTTGGAAAGGAGAAGAGGGGTACTAAGTCATGCAGCGTTGCTGCACATTTTCCGAAATGTATCCTGTAAAATATCGATAGGCAGGCAAGAAATTAAAATATACATGTAAATAAATATGTCATATTTTTATTTTTTTAAAGTCACTAATATTTTCTTTTAAAATAATTTTTATAGTAGACTAAAAAAACTATTAATTGTACTTTCTTCTTTTAAATTGTGGTTAAATAAAATGGGAAAATAAGTGATTTATTCGCCTTAACAATTTTGATTAAAAATTGTGATTATGTCAGAATTTTATTTATCCTGCTAAAATTTCTTTATACTTCACGATGAAAACTATCCTATATATTGCTATTTGGCTTTGAGCTATTACCATGCCTAAATTCATTCACTTCCATTCAGTAGTTATCGTTATTTTAAATAATTTATCTTTTTCAGTCTTTAATTTTTTTAAGGAAATTATAAGAAAAACTGGGATGAGATCCAAAAATATGTACCTCCAGACCATGCAAAAATCCATCCATTCCCGTCTAGTAGTTTTAGCGTGATCGTAGAACAAACAAACAGACAGACAGATATTTATTCTGATAATTAGTTTTTTAGCTTCTATAACCGATTTGTTAACCGACCTTATTTTTATTTTTTTATATCTTTCATGTACAGTTCTTTCATGTATGAGTTTTGCCACTCAACATGCAATGCCTCCAGAATTCGGCAAAAGGTGGGGAACGGAGTGTCTTATGACACTAGGTTCCCTCTGCCTACCCTGCTGTGTGCGGGATACAGAGTGAAGCTGATATATGTACAGAATCTACTTTTCTATCCTTTTACTATATATAGAGATTATGTAGACTCCTTATAAAATTTTGTAGGCAAAATCACTATATGAAGCATAATAACAAGTCGAATTCTGATCGGCAGCTTTCGGGAAGCTACTAATAATTGGTTTGGATAAAAAAGAATCTCCTTATATATTTTCACGTTTTCCATCTCCTTAAATTAATTGTAGCATATTTTCTACGCAATACTTCTTTCAAAATAAGTTAAAACAACGGTTAAGGTTAATCGTAATCGCATCGTATAAAACCTTACGGTTAAATATTAACAACTTCCAATCAGGGTCCTAGTAACATTGTAATAAAGGCCATTTTATATAGATAACATTTTGATTTGAAATTATAAAGTTTTAATCGATTCTACAAAAGAGTTTACATCGAGAACACAATCTCGATAGATAAAAATTCTATCCATTACACCAAAAAAATTAAAAGAGCAGATAGAAATTTATATCAGTATTTTATTTTAGAAGTTAATACTTGATTTCATATTGAGGTAATCGTGGTACAAGAGCGACTTTAAATGCAATCATTGTGAGTTCGATTCCCACTGGGGGGAATGAATTATTTCCTTTACCTCGGTCTAATAAGACAAGATGCGGTTTTGAGCACCGCTAATTAACGAATTCTTTTGATTCTACTGATTTACCGACTAATGTAATATTGACTTTGATATAAATTAAACATTAGGCTAAGGAAGCTTTTTAATAAAGTTCCATTACGAAACATTCATTGGCCTGTTTTGTAAGTGAAAGCATATTAATAATTTCTTCGAAGTCTTTCCACTTTTCGTTCTACAACTCCTTAACGTCTGTATAGGGTATTATATAATTAATTTTACATAATTAAGTACTGGCGCTCTTAAGTTTATAATAATGAAATATTTTATTTGTATATTACACGACAGATATTTTAATTTTGTAAAGTACTTTTTTGATGTTGTAATATTGTGACTAATATAACAATTTGAGTAGATTTTCTCTAATGTTTCTGAAGTTATTAAGATAATATACACGTACTTAGCTACAGTAGTATTGCAAATTTTGTTAATAACTTTTAGGTTTACACTGTATTCCGCATATGGCGAGGTAGGGTTAAGACAAATTTTTGAACTACGCGTTCAAAAATTTGTCTTAACCCTACCTCGCCATTTAAATTGCGTGTTTTGTGGCGGGACTCAATTCTGCTTCTTGTCTTCTTATCAAAGCAAGGAATTGAAAATAACTCGAGTCTCGATATCCCGAGTTTGACTCGAATCGACAACCGTCGCGTTTATTAACAGACATTGCACTATGCCGGTGCGCCTCAATTAAAAAATTGAATTGTATGGAATTTTTTTATAATAAGAGAAACTGCGATGCGATAGTTGTTGGTTCAATTCTCAGCCGCGGGAATTAATTAATATTTCCATTTTCCCGCGGATAGTAAAGAACGAAGTGACTTGGCACTAGGTTCTTTCTACCATCGAGGATTTAGCGTTAAACGAAAAACATAATTCTTTCTTTTAATTTTTTTAAGAATCTCTGCCTAAAGATATATCAATATACTGTCTGTACAAAAACATTCTTATTGCGACGGAAATTAAGCTTAAGCTTTGTACGCTGCGCTGTTGGCATCCAGTTGTCACTTTCGACCTTGTCAGTACTCGTTATTTTTAGTATATGGGTACTTGTTTGAAATATTGGTATTGACATTTAACATATTGAAATATATAAAAAATTTGGAAGTTTGTAGAATTTCGATAAAACCTAGTAATTTAAAAAAAATAAGTGTGTACTGTATTTTTTGTCTCCAAACGAATGAGTTTTAATTAGCGTAATACATTTAATGTAGTGTAATATTTGATGGGCAAAATTCTTTTCAAAAATGTGTGTTTCCAATAGAGAAAAATAATATTTTAATCACTATTTGAGGCCAGTCGTAGCGCAGCGGCATGAGGTGTGACTGTAAAACCGACTAGTTGTGGGTTCGATCCCCACTCGAGAAGATGAAATATTTACTTCAATTTATATTTTCATTTGTTCGCTCTGGTGTCGAGGTTAAGGCTAGGTCCCCTCTGCTGTGTGCGGGTCACAGCGTGAAGCTGATTTTTTTTATATTAATCAGATTTAAATTAGTATCAATGACAGTATTTTAATCATCTTTTAATATCAATTCTCTCTCCTTTTAGTTAGCTAGTGTAGGAAAATTTGATGGTCGTAGGTTTGATTCTCGTTTGGATAAATATTTTTAATTAAAATATTTTTGTAAATATTTAGTTTATAGTCGCACGCTCACGCCTGTGCGCAACTACTAATCTCACTCACTCTCACCTAATTCTCCATTTTTTAAGCATTTAGGCTTTTGTGACGGAACTCTACGACTTATAAATATTTCTCGATACATTTAATAGCAATTTAGTTTTTGTTCGAGGTTGCTACTTTTTTATTGTGATTGTTTTTATAATTCAGTTCTGAATGCCACTTGTTAGGCATTAGAGATAATAAATATCTACCGGTATTTAAAAATAGTACAAGAATGAAGTACTATAATGACATTTATAAAGTTGTTAAGCTCTATTAATTGGGATAAAGTTTGATTTGGATTTCCGTAATAAGAACTGAATTTGTTTATATTCTTATTCCTTCAAGTATTTTATATTATAAGATAAACAAAGAAAGAAATGATAGATATATCTCGCATTATATGCGTTACACTAATTTCTAGATATGTAATCATATAAGGTAAATGTCTGTTTCAACAAATATTTTTATATTAGAGGCCGTCGTTGCGCAGGAGCTAAAGCGGGCAACTGTCAACACGACCATTGTGTGTTCGATCCCCACTCATTCTGGTAACCGCGGCGTTGAGTGTTGCCACTCAACGCTATGCCTCTAAATTTCAACAGAAAGTGGGAAACGGAAGTGCCCTAATATGACTTAACTCTAGGTCGCCATGTTCCCTTTATTTTGTGACAGCTTTGATACAACGTGAAGCTAAAAACATCATTATATACAATTCTGAGGATTTATTCTCACGTTAAACGTAAGTATAATAAATATATATTAGGACCTTGAACAAGTTCTCGCTGTCTTTTGAAAGATGGCGTTGCGGCACTCTGTGCATGGAATTTCGTACGGTAACGAATCACCAAAGTAGTACTATATGTAACCTCAAATTATAGTAGAATAGTGTTTACTACAGTGTCAACTACATATTTATTTTCCCTTTGTGAAAATGTGTACTTTTGTGCCAAATAAAGTGTTTTTGTGGGGAATTTTATTGCACTGCTTTATTCAGAAAAAATCTGCAGCAGAAGCACACAGAATTCTCGTTGAGACAAT